>LKNJ01002209.1:0-45923 GCA_002120245.1 Maccullochella peelii
GAGAGAGAGAGAGAGAGCAGCCTGTGTTCGTTTCACCTCCTAATCAGTTTTCCTGGGGGATCTATCATCGACTGCAGCAGAGGAGGCAAGTAGAAAAGCCGAAAAAGAAGATAGTAGAATTCAGCCCAGCTATAATCTTCTCCCATCACAAATTTGAGCCTCATACAAGTAAGGAATTCTTTTACATCCGCTGACTTATAGATGCTTGTAGTGCTCAGAAAATAAATCTATTGTATTGTACTCTCAGCGTATGAAGTTGTGGAGATCGAATACTCTGATGCTGTGATGGTGCATTTCATTTGTGCATTTCATAATTAGCATTATCAGATGAATACAGTAGTTGGGGGTGTTAATGCATGAGTTTTATCTGCATGTTGTTCTGTTGTAGACATGCATGTGTGATGACATTTATTGCCAACTTCGGACATTTATTACACCCCACCACTGCCATTTCACATGAGACTGTGAGGAGAAGATTTCACACAGCAGCATTGACTGGTACATGTAGTGTGATTGGTGCTCATTTTCCTATATTTGAATGCTTGGTTTAATTGTGCAAGGGGGTGCAGTGCGTCAAACTGTGTTAGTCACACAATATCTCCATTTAACAGCTTGTTTATTAAACTTCACACAACATGGCTTAGTGTTTCATACTGTGTAACGGCCATTTCACCCCCTTTAGTTTAAATAATGTACTGAGGAAATTGCGCCTCTTCTTCCTCCCTCTTGCAGCCATCTAAATGTGTTTTAAAGTATTCTCCCTGGAAAAAAAATAAATCACTTTGAACCACAGAGTTGCTTTCTGTGCCCTGCTCCATATGCATGAATGCAGCAGCTTCTTTCATAATGCTGTCTCACAGAGATAATGACATCTTTGTAGTGTAAGAATTGTAACTGAGCACTAACAGCCCAATGTACACACTTAGAGATAAGGAGTCCCTGTTATAATTATTAGTTAGACCCAGTTGCCTGATTTGGAGCAACCAGCTATCAAAAGCTAGTTTTGCAGCAGAGATAATTGGCTCACAGTCTGATTTATAAATGAGGGCAATGTGTGAATGGTATGGAAACCTGGATTTGATCTGTGTTCACATGTATTCGATCCAGAAGTGGAACACTCAGAGACGTGGGGCTTTGATGACTTGTCCTGTGAGATTCTCCTCTTGCCCCAGTTTCTATCTCTGAAAAGACACCATGGTAAGAAACGAGAACAGCAGCTGGAAAACAGATGCGTGGAAACACACGTGCGTGAGGCAACAGCTCTCTCTCCCCTGGACCCCGTGTGAACGAGCTACCACACACATTTCACAGTTCACAGGCTTTAATGAGCTGCTGCAGCCTGTCCATCATACTGACTGGAGAGCACCTTAACACACCTCCCAGTCAGACAATGACACTACAGCAGGCATCTGTAGGATCACACAGGCAACAAAATGAGCATGTTATGATTGTTTTGTACTAAACTGCTGGGTTATTTTGAGGCACATCTGTGATTTAGCATTTGCTCAGTGTGAGAGCGATTTTAATAAGGGAAACATGCAATGTGCTCTGCTGGAGTTGAGATGCTGGAGAAATAAGGGGAAAATGCTTTACTAGATCACTAAGCAATATTGGAGGAGATGATTGCAAAAACAAATTTAAGATGGATGAAAATTATAAGCAAACTGCGGAGGAAAAGATGTGCACGAAGTCTCATGGGAGAAGGAGATGACCATTGCGCACACTCTGCAGACACTTACCATCAGTTTATGAGAGGGAAGGTGACAGCTAATCAAACACAAACACAGGCTGACCAACAGATTACCCCCAGCCCGGCACTCAGGGCTATGTGCAGCAGCCTGGATCGAATCACTGATGGGCAACTGAGGAAATATGATCATACCTCACCTGCTGCTGATACCTACTTAAACCTCCCCTATTTCTGCCCAAACAACATAAAAGCTGCTGGAAGATTTCCCTTGAGCTGCAAAGAGTTCACTTGCTCAGCTGTTTTGAAAAAAAAAAGGCATGCACTTCAGCGAGGAGCCCTAAGTGTTTAAAAAGTTACCTTTAGTTGAAATTGCTGCTGACGGGTGCAGCAATGTTTTTGTTTGTGACCCCTAGCTCGAGATTTACAGGAGAAGATTGAGGGAGGCTGCAGATGTGTGGTTGCTGGGAGACTGCTGTAGGTGGATTATGAAATGCACAGAGAAAGCAGAGTCACTCAGCTGGGAGCGTATCGAGTTGTGTAATGATGGGAAATGTCAGTTAAGGGCAAGAAAATGGCGGAGGGAGGGGAGAAAAGAGCAGGACAGTGAATAACAAACCCGGACACAGATCCCCAAATGAAAGGTTAATTGGATTCTGTCTGTGGTGTCTCTGCACTGTTGTACAGGGTCCACTTTGTAGCTCTTAGTGATACAATTTAATCTCTTTTACCAGATGTTGCCAGCACTGATATTACAGTCGGAGATTACACTCTAACTATCTTATTTTATCTCTCGGTTTAATGGCAGATGACAGAAATGGACGCCCCCCTCTCCACCCCCTGCAATATTCAGATTTGTGAGGTGACCTGTGACTCCTTCCGCATCATTTGGGATATGACTCCCGAGGACACTGCCAGAGCCACGCATTTCTTCATTGACCTGAGCCGCAAGGAGAGCAGGGATCCCAACCGCTTTAAACACAGGGTCTGACAATCTGAAACTACCACACCACCCCCTGTACCTTCTTCTATCTTTTCCCTTGATGTCTATCCCATCAATGTGTTTCCTGCTGTGTTGTCTGTATTCATATTCCAGATTCACACCAATCAGTTTTCACCATACGGTTGGTGGAGAAGTCCTCCTTGTACTCTATGCCCTTTTATAATAGCAGGCAGCCTAAATGAGAAAGGAAAATGTGCATTTTATTGAGGTCTAGTTGGGTTAACAGATGGGTCTAACTGTCTTATGATATTCTGCATTAGTTTGAACCCACACAACAGCGGTTGCGCCCTTTCAGTCACTTTCAGTACAGGTGAAAAAAGGAAAATGAGTGCAGTCAACAGCTTCAGGCCAGTGACTCACATGTACATTGTGAACAACTGACAAACTCATATGCAGCACAGAACATTTTTCATGTGAACAAACTAAGCTAATTTCATACACCACATACATACGGCAGCAATGTAAGGGTTTATCTTTTTTATTTTTTAATAAATGTATTTGTCAGGGACTATTAATTCCAAGCAGTGAGAAGAGATGCTTTGTACCGCATTTAGCTACCAGCTACTTTCCATCTGCAGTCCCTAGACTTCCAGATCAACTGCATCTCTGGCATGTACAACATATATTTCATATACAGATGTTTACTTAAGTTTTAGCCATGCTAGCGACATGACTCCAGGGATGGCAAATTGGGTCTGTTATTCAGTCCAACACATTGCTCCTAAAATATCTCAACAACTATTTGAAGGATTGCCAGGAAAGTTTGCAGCGACATTAAAGGTCCCTGCTGTGCCTACAGCCTACAGCCTATAGACTCTTAGCCTTATTTAATTATTGTTAAAGAAAATACTGTTTTTTTTATTTGTAATTTTTTTATTTTCAAAAAGCTATGAACATTACAAGGACAAACCAATAATAGCATACTAGAAAATAGTAACAAAGGTTATGTAATGTGAGACATATTACAATAATAAATAGGAATGATTATAAAAAATAAAACAACATAAAATAAAGCAATTACAAATAAAACAGAGGTGTTATAGAGGTGAGCTGCAGGAGAACAAAGTCACAAGTTAAGACAAGTCAAGTCACAGTTGATTGGGAGTCCAACCTAGGAAAGAGTGGAATTTTCTTGATCAGTTCAACCACCTTGGGCCACTCAGATTGATCCTTATTTTATAGCTGATCAACATCCAATAAATCTGCACAAGTCTTTTGGCTGTCATACAAGCAATGATTAATAGTCGTTTGGACCAAGAGCGGTGAGGTGTGTAGTTAAAGAGGCACAGTAGTGGATCCCTGGTTCAGGATGACCCAGAGAGAAAGGGTCACTTCATCTCATTGTGCCTTTAGTACTGGACAATAGCAGACCACTTTATAGTTAATCAGCTCGTTTTTCAACGATATAGAGTCTTTGTGAAGATTTTTCCAAATTTAACCCCCAAATCTGTATCTAAGGTCACCCCCACTCCATCTATCCGCCTGGGAGCCATTCAACATTTTGTAAATCTTGGAAGCAATACCTTCTTTCTCCCTAATAATGTTTTGCAGATCACCTTCCAGTTTTGACAGTGTGGGTATACTCACTGTCTGTCCCAAATAGCTAGAAAGCTGCACCCTTATGTGCATATAGGTTAAGAAAAGTTTAAAGTTAAGAAAAGTACTTTTGTGAAGTCAAGGCAAGGGGTAGGACGGAGTGAGGAGGATATGTTCTCTCTCTCTGATGCACAAAGTATCACAAACAAACTTGCATCAGAGATGTTGCCATGGATATTTGGCCCTCTGAGCCCGTAGTAATTAGCTGTGCTTCTTAGAGGCCTTGGCCAAAACAAAGCTGCTGATTTGATTAGATGTATCCTAGTTACAGCAGCTTGGGCTTGAAGTGGAATATTATGCTAATAAGGCTAAGTTTATGGAGTGATATGGTTGACGTAACAATTGCATTTACATCTGTTTGAAATGTAAATTAAACACACTGCAGCCTGTTATAGCCTTGCATCCTGTCCCTGATGTCAACTCCTTCCTTGTCCTCCAGGATGTGCCGACCAAGCTGGTGGCCAAGGCTGTGCCTCTTCCCATGGCAGTGAGGGGACACTGGTTCCTCAGCCCGCGGACAGAGTACTGTGTTGCTGTCCAAACTGCTGTCCGACAGCCAGACGGCGACTACCTGGTGTCAGAGTGGAGCCAGGTGGTGGAGTTCTGCACCGGGGGTATGACACACCATGCCTGACAGCTAAAGTAACACTGATACTGTATTATATAGAGTATGACAATTTAACCAAAGTAATACAAGATAAGGACAAAGAACTGCAGTGCATGCAAGTGACACCCCCCCCCCCAAATCTGTCTCAGCACCAGGTAGTCATTAGCATTTGAAAGTAGTGCAGAGCTTTTGAAATGATTACACAACTCCTATCAACTTTGCAGACTATGCCATGGAACACCTACAGCAGCTTCTTGACAAGGCCAAGGGCTCTGCAGGGAGGCTGCTGAAATTCTCAGTGTTTTATCGCAACCAGCACCCAGACTACTTCGACTATGTCAGGTCAGTGCTGCCTTATCATCTCTTTATTGTATACCTGAAGCAATTTCAACAGCAATTAAAGGAACAGTTATTATTAGTAATTATTTGCTTTCTTGCCACTCTCATGTCTGTACAGTAAATATGAAGCTACCGCAAACAGTAAAAAACGGTAACAAAATCCACCTACCAGCACCTCTATACCTCTCTGATTAACATGTTAGATCTTGTTTGTTTAATTCGTACCAAATACAAGTGTAAAAACGGCATGTTGTGGTTTTATGGAGGGTTATTGTGCCGGACTCTTTCTTGGCTGGGAACAGTAACGTCCAGGAATCTCCGCTGGAGAGACTCCAGGAGTTTTTTTGCCTGGCCAAGACATAGTCTGGCACATTAATTGTGAAACCACAATGTTTTTACCCGTCGGCTTTTGTACTGATTAAACAAACTTAAGGGGTGCTGCTAAATGGATTTTGTTACCTTTGTTTCCTCCTGTTTCCTGTCTTTGTGCTAAGCTAAACTAACCGGCCGCTTGCTGTAGCTTCTTATTTAGTGTACAGACATAAGAGTGGTATTGATTTTCTCATTAAACCTACATCTGCATAATGTATTTCCCAAAATGTTTTATTCCTTTGAGTATAATACCATTTTTTGTCTTCATATCTTGGATTAGAAGGGAATGTGGAGGCCTGATGCATCCAGCCCTAAAAGACATCAGTGGGAGTCATGGTTCTCCTATCAACGGCAAACTGAACGGAGTGTTCTTCAGCTGCAACACAGAGTTTGATACAGGCCTCCCTCCCAAAGACTCCCCGTACGGCCCCCTGCGTTTCCAGATCCCAGCTGGACACCTGCTGAACCCCAACATCAGCCTGTACTTTGCAGACTTCTACTGTATGTACACAGCCTACCACTACGTGGTGCTGGTGCTGGCCCCTGTTGGCTCAGAGGGAGATACCTTCTGTCGCACCCGCCTCCCTATGCTGGACTTGGCCTCTAACCCCTTCCTGACGTACACGTCCGCCCCTAGGCCGGGGGAGGAGCCTCTGTACTGCCATGCCAGTGACGTCATCCTGGAGGTGCTTTTCACAGAGCCAGTTCATTTGGATCAGGGCTGTGTGGAGCAGATCAGTGGGCACCACCAGCTTAAGAGTCTCACCACAGCCAACGCCAAGAAAGACCCAAGCTGCAAAGTGTGCAACATCAGTGTGGGACGCTGAGGGAAATGCTGATGTAGGACAGACCTGGGAGTGTGCGAGCCTACAATACTGAAAGACACAGTGTTGCATAGGCAAAACAGTTGAGCCCATCATGTGTAGGTCAGAACACAGTGGAAACAGCCCACCTCTCGGGGTGTGTGCATGCTGCTGTCCCTCTTCCCTCCTGCCTGGACTAGAATAGTGAGTATTAAATAGAAGACTTTTACAATGTGTATCGCAGAACTTCATCATGATCACAGCTGGAAATACAGTAAACAACCATTCATAACTGCTGAACAAGACATAATAGACAAGATAAAGACATGATAGGCTTTAGAAAACTAGAGGAAGTCTGTGCTATTCTTTCTGAATATCTTCTCTTTTTTTTAACTTTTCAATTTCCATTTTTTCCTTAAGAGTTGTGTTTAATTTTATTTTTTGTTATGCTGGACTACTAGTTTGATAGTTTTGATTTCTGTTAAAGAAATCTGCATTTGATACAACCTGGAAGTGCAAACACCAGAAGCATGCTCCTTTTAAAAGTCAGTGGTTTTAAATATTATAGAAGGTCAAAACAAATATTTTGGTGTTTCTACTTCTTGCGACGCTCTTTCTCTAAAGTCACTGCCAGATGTTTTTTGTCTTTAAAAAAAAAAAAAGACTTATTATTGCCAAATATTAACTCAAGTTTTCATTATCACAGCCAAATACTTTTATGCCTCTTAAAAAAGCTAATTGTAGAGTTATGATTAGGAAATGAATTGTAATGCTTAATGACACACAGTGTCTAAATGTTGCACGACAGACCTTTACTGCCGAAAAATATGGTGCAATGTGACAGTGAAAGCAGGGCCATTGAGTATGTTAGGGTTTTAGGAGGAAGATGGGGAAGATGGTACCACAAAGTTCCCTGCAATCAGTCTCAGACAGCAAGCCTCGGCTCTAAAAACAGGGCTGAGCTAAGATTAGCTTTCCTCTTGCTATGGGGCTTCTGTTTGTCCCTTCCCAGTAATCTCTGACCTATATGGGAATCCCACAAATGCCCAAAGTGAAAGGGATCCCTTCCCTGGTGCACAACAGTAATGCATGTGGCATGTGCTGGTGAGTTGCCAAAATGTGACAAAAAGAGTGTGGACTGAAAAAAAGGTGTGAAAGAAAACTGGAAATGAAAATTGAATGCAACAAAACTAACCTGTTTTAAATACTTTTTTATACAAAGCAGTTACTAAGATGTGTAAACATTTATGAAAAGTACCAGTTCAGACTGAAAACAATGCATATGTAATAAAAAATATCCACCTCATCTTTACGCAGGATGTGTTATTTGTGACAAAAATAGGGATCATGCCCTCTCACTTTGATTCTTCCCGCGACAGAGATGTGAGCTCACACACACAGCAATGCTGTAATTCTGTCCGTTGTTATTGTCCCAAAAAGGCTCGCTCTGCCCTCCTGGTAAATAACTCAAACAGAATTCTATCTTCCTTTTGGCATCTAGCACTTTAGGAATGGAAATGTCAAATTCAAAGATGTCTGTCTGAGGTCCTCCAAAGCGTTTCTGCAGGTATGTACAGGGCACGTCTCTGTAGCTCTGCCACGAGTCAAAGGTGACGCGTACACGCACATCCTTCTGGAAGCTGATGTTCCTGACTCGGACGGTACCTTGGAGGGCCTGTTCAGTAAGACTGCAGTTCTCCAGGATAACCATGCTGTCTGCCAGTTTTGCACGAAAGGCCTGGAAATCTGCAGAGGGCTGTGGGAAGCCCAGTTTGAGCTGTGTTCCTGGGCAGCAGGTGCTGACGGTGCAGCTGTAGCCGTCCTCTGTCATGCTTCCCAAACCCTGCAGCGACGGCAGTAGGTCGAGGTCAGACTGCTCCTCTTCATCAGAAAACACTCGCACGGCTGTTAGAGACAATCCCCGCGAGTCCGCGAAAACCACGCGTTTGTTCTTGATTGGGAGCAAAACATAATCATCATCATCATCCAAGTCATCCAAGAAAGGTGGGAGAGGGTGGGTCAGAAAGGCTTGGCTCAAGATGTCAGAGGATAGATGATCTGAAACTGGAGGACGGATGCAAGGGCGCTGGGGCTTCAAGATGGGAACCCAAACATGAGGACACAGTTGTTTACTTTGGTTCAAGCACAACCTGACAGCAATCTCCGCAAGTCCAGCTGACTGGGCCGTTGACCTGAGGCCAACCACTGGCAGGACGCTTGCAAGAGATAAACAGTGATTTCAATAAAGGCTGCTGCCCTAGAAGTGTGATTAAACCTTTGTATATACTATAATTGTGCTGTTAATGTGTTGTGAGGTGCATTAAGGAATGCATCACAAGATTAAAGTGACATGATACCAAAAATGTGATGAATTACAATTCACCCTCACTTTTTGATATTATTGACTGAAGAAGTGATGCAAGATAATGCACCCCACAGTACCTGAACCACCACACACTTAGTTTGCATCTAGTGCTTACGTTGTACTGGACATCTCCATACTGGTAGTCTGGTGTTGAGTGATGGGAATATTGTCCTCAATGTTTGGTTGGAGTTCTAGAAAACAGAAAAAAGATTGTATTTCAGTGTTACAATAGATTAGAATAAGACACCAAAAATCATTGTTCTGAATTATAATTTTACATCATATCTTACTTACAGACTCCCATGAGCAGCAAGTCGTTGTCTGTAGTCTCAGTCATCCCTTTGCCCGCAGAAAATCTTGCACAGGAGGATCCTATTTATACTACCAGTTAAGATGTCACGTTGTATACTCCACCCTCTCTACTCTCCTGACCAATCAGCTAAGTGGTTCAGTGGTTTTGTGTTCTTCTAATGTTGTTTTGGACCTACCTATAATACCCATTTCAGACCATTTACAGCAACATTCCTTATATTAAACGTAGGTGCTACTTCCACTTCCGTATTTGACTGTCAAGACAAAAACATGTTATTACACCAGTATGTCAGCTGTGAAGATTTATGTAAAATGTCGTCTCCATATTGTCACCTCAGAACTGTGATGTCCAGTGCTGCCGTGGACATTAAGTACATGCAGGTCTACTGTATGTAATTCCACTCTGCATTGTGGAAACTATTCCAGTCATCCTGGGCTCTATTCTCAGACCTGCCAATGGACACAGACCCCACTGAGGACGGGGCCTGGATCCAAGTCCTATGCTTGCTGGCTCCTGTCCTGAAGGGATCACTGCCCCACAGTCCATCCGTATGTGTGATGCTGAGGGCCGGATTACTAACAACTCTCAGCGTGCCAGCCTCCAGATAGAGTAAACTACTCAAAGAATCAATCCAACTATGTGTGTACATATTGAGTTACATGAAACATGTATGTACTCCAACTGCTTCTCTGTATGTTATCAGGTGTCAAACCCAACTTGATTTTTTCCTGGTTAGATCATCAAGATCATCTCTATATTAAAATAGTCTATTATTCCTAATCTCCCAATAACACTGGGTTGCAGGATTTCATATTAGCTAGATTAGCAGAGAAATTCAAAAGTCAACAGACAGCTGACACGTAGTTCAGTTTCGCAAAGCCCCCTCCCTCAGTCTTTATTAATTACAATTACAATTACACAGAAGTTATCTGAACATTAAGAGGATTTCTATTATTTGTAATGACAGTAATGCATATTAATTTACGTGTGAATGTCATTAATATATGCCAATCAAAGCAAACAACGATCTTTCAGACATACGCGCACATTAACACGTGCACTTTTGTGACGCGATGGTAAGCACTAGAATCCCAAGTGAACTGATGAAAAACATTTCACCTTCGGGTCAATTTGATGCATGCTGTTATTGAGCAGCAGAGGAAAAAGTCCAATAGTGTGAGTCATCTGAATGAAGTAACAGAATGTATGACGAATTAGCAGATTATATAGACTTGTATTTACCAGCCTCACAAACACCAATACACCAGAATACATTAGAATTATGTAACCAAACTTATGCTGTGACATGATTAAAAAGATCCAAAAATAACACCACAGCACTGGAAAAGCTGCTTTGGTGAGCAGGGTTCATTGGTCAGCAAGCACTTCTCACAGTACCAGCGATGACCTCATATTTGGTGTTATTTTTCCACTAAGTTACATGTCTTGAAGACGGGGTCCCACAAATGTCAGTGTTTGCGTCCCACAAGTTAGTCCTTACTCCTGACAACAGTGAGAAAGATGGGTGAATTTCCAGTTGTAATCCCTGCAGGTTAATCTGCGCCTTCCTCATTACCGCTATGTTACAAAAATGAGCCATTGCTCATTTTCTGACCTCCTGGAGCCAAAAACATCCAAACCAACAGGCAGATCTGAAACATAAAAACAACTGTGTTAATTGTATTTAATTGTTAACTGCAGGTCAGTGAAATGACAAATCTGACTTATTGTGAACATATTGTGGTTCTTAAAAGTGACATTTTCTTCCATAATCTGTTGCCAAGAAACAATGAACACTGTGAAAAAAAAAGTGGGAGCTAAAAATAAATCTAGATGTCACTGCGAAGCCGTTGCTTATGTAAGATCTGCAGAAATGAATTAGCAGATGTCGGTGCAAGAGGGTGTGAGGGCAGTATTGAGTTAATGAGAAAGATAACACAGTCAAACTCATTGTTACTTACACTGATGTTCAGATTAACTGCACAGCTCCGCTTGAAACAAGTGGTGCTATAGTTCGATACCGCATTAGATGCTGGGAGCCCTCTTCAAGATCCACAACATACTCTCTGATAGAAGACACAAGAGTAGAGATAATGTCCATTGTTTCAGTATCTATGCAGAGGAATATAACAGTACTGAACGTGAAAAGGTGACACTGCCACCTAGTGGGGTTTGAAAGCAGTGAGACCAACTCAAGTGAAATTTTGATGAAATGTACCTCTGATCATCCGTTTCAGGCTCCACCAAGATGTTTTCCTGTCTCTCCTTCACCCGCAGAAACACAAAGGAGTCCAAGCAGGGCTCAGGCACTGGGATTACATTGGAATACATGGGATTTAGTGTGACAGTCAGTGAAAATGTCAGAGCAAATGCCACCATCTGCCAGCTGATGCTAATAGCAGTATTTCGGGCATGGGTCACCCAAGACTGAACCAACATAAAGAGAGCCTGTGAGGTCAAAATATAGAGAATATAAAAGAGATTTCACCTGCTTTGAGCATATCCACCGTCTGCAAGTTGGCAGGCATGCGCTTCAGTGCTACAGCCTTCAGGTAGGTTTCTGTGTTGGCATAGTACCTGTATGCCAGATGAACATGTGTTTTTGTGTCACACATGTGTTTAAACAAACAGCTCTGACCACCTAAATCTACTATACTCACTCTTTGGCAAACGCAAACTCCTCGGGCGAAAGCAGTGACGGGTCTCCCTCACCTCGAGACTTTTCTCTCTCCAGGACATGAGGGAAAAACTTTTCAATCTGGACATACGTGGCACAAAGAACAGGCAATTTTGTAAACAGGCACCGAGTGAGACGAGAGCTTTACTTTGCACGCTGTTTTGTTAACCTGACTGACCTTCTGCAGACGAGAGCGCAGGTAGCTGCTGAGCACAAAGCGAATCCTGTCTATTTCCATGCGATGGATGCTGGCCTTTGCGTCACCTTTCTTCACCCGCTGCAGGTTGGCTTCCTGTTGGAGGAGAGGTCAGGACACTGTCAGAAATGGACATTTCTCTTATTCAGAATATGGAATATGCTAGAATATGACTGTATGTAAGTGCAAAGAGACCACCTCTGTCTCCACAGCTGGATCCAACAGCATCATCTATGTCACACTGATAAACTGGAACTCCGCATGGTAAAGCAAACCAACTAGTACAGAAATATTTCCATAAAGATTTTAAATTATTTATTTATTTTCTAACATATAGCCTATAGACTAAATCACTGACTGTTTTATAGAGGTGGGATGTAACTAAGTACATTTACTCCAGTGCTGTACAATTATGAGGTACACTTGAGTATTTAAATTTCATTCCACTTCTTCTTCTACTAATTATTGTACTTTAAACCGCCCAACAGACACATACACACTCGTAAAGGCTTTTTTAGTGTGGCGTACTACTTTTATTGGAGCCTGAAGAACCTGAGCACTTCTTCCACCACTGCAGTTTAATCAATGATGGAAACAATGGTTGGTTACAGCCTGGCCTGCACCGTACTGTATGTGCGGTTTTGTGACATTTAGAAACGTAGGTAGGATTATGAACAGACAGTAAACACAGCCCACAGAGCAGGAGGTATTCCCCGCTTAATTTACCATGTGAGTCAGCTGCTCCATCACACACTCCACCACCTCCGATTTGTTCTCCAGCAGCTCCGGTGAGAACTTCTCATTCAGCCAAGCCTGCGAGTGACAGAGAGGAACAGGATACTGTTGACAGTCTAATGAGGGGGGTTACATGTTGTCAAGAGACTATAGGAGGTCCGTGGCACTTCATGTCACTGTCACATGGGATCATTTTGTTAACATCAGCTCACTTCTTCCAGTTTAGCGATCAGCTCCGCCGGGGTCATAACATCCTCCTGACCGTCATCTTGGTTGATGTCGCTGCCGTCATCAGACAACGCGTCCGACATAGTTTTCCTTTACAAAGACAAAATACTGAGCTTAACCGAAATGCAAACTCTATGTTGAACTTTTAAACTAAAATGTATAACGATTCGAACGGTATAAGTAAAGTTTACTGAAGCGACAACAACTAGCTACACTGCAGCGTGTATTTACTGGAGAAACTCCTTGTTTATTCGCGCCACTGGAGCTCTTCTCGCGAGATTTTGAAGAATACTTTATACCCTACGTAAGGCCTGTAAGGCAAGGTTCCTCAGGATATGCGTTGTGTGTGCCGTCGATGAACGGGCTACACAATAAAGCCTTTAGATTATAGACTAAGAATAGGGTTTCTATCATGGTCGTTGTAAGCGTCTGCCTTTCCTACTGTTGGAGGCGTGAATTTAACACAGCCCTGGAGCAGTGCTTCCTGTGAGTCATCTTTCAGGGAACAAATTGTGTAATAAAGAGGCGTATTATATGTATGTTACATTTTTGTCAGTATAATTACGGAGGCAGAGTATGATGGCACAGCAAATGACATTTTTACGGAATTTGGAATATGGAGTGAAACTCAGTGAAAACAAATGAATTTGTATTGTAGGAAAATGTTCTCTTGAAATATGATTAAAAATGTATATAGACCTATCATTAACAACTGCAGGCGATGAAAGCACGGGATATGGAAGTATGTATATCTTATACCTGATGAACACTGCAAAAAACAATGTGATTATTTACACACACACACAAAGAATAAAATCATAGATATCTCTCCGCATTTAAAACATAGAAGCCAATTTCCCACAGAGATTCCCAGAGTCAACACGCCATGTCTCTTCTGCACCATTGTGTCTCTCTTTCACCCATGTGTATCTCTACCAGCTAGTGTGAATTTAACAGAACTGCCATCATCTGCTTCGTTTGTTCCAGCTGTCTTGTCTCTGACCACATTGTGGCCTGCAGCAGAATATCATTTGTCTGATTTCCTCTTTCTCTTTCCTCCTCACTGCTCTTGCTTCAGAATTCATATTTTCACCATTTATGGTCTTACATCCGCTGTGGCACTGTGGCCACTTCAGCGACGTATTGCACATCAGTGCTGGCAGTAGCCTCCTCTGGGCTTAGCTGTGCTACATCAGACCTGCAGGGTTGTTGTAGCCAGGTCGCACCACAACCTGGAAAGCTGCAGTCACTTTTTAAAGCAGATCAGCGGACACTAATAACACAGCTGGCATTCATGCCCAGAAGAAAAGTTTGTGCTGAAAAACAACATGAAGTGAAATCTGAAGTCAGAGTGGTTGCTTAGGAAGAGGGATTTCAGTGCCACTATGCTTTTAGGATAACTCTGATTTTTTTTGCCGATTAATAACTTAATTCAGAAAAGGTCAGCTATATTTTGCATAATTGTGCTTGAACAGCTGTGCATACAAACATACAGGCTGGTCCTGTATATTTTGTCATCATATTGTAACTCATAAATGTCTTTTCAATCTCTTAAGCTGTTATGGTGAAATATCGTATGGTAGTTTTTACAGTATGGAGAAATCAGCAACATTTCTATAATTAAAAACAAAGGACCAAAGGTTTTAATATTTTGTATGTTTATGTTTGTTATTTATTTGTGCTCATTTACTTCATTTTTGTTTAAATACATTTGAATGACAATGCGATCTGCATATAATTTCTTTGAAAATATTTAACACTGATTCATGGTACACAGACAATATTTACACAGGGTCATTAAGTTCAACAGACTTCACAATACAGTACAAGAAGGTTCTTTGCTTTCAGCAGCTTTTGTGCAAGTGCGAAATGTACAAGAACTGTGGTTTTGACAGAATTTGATTTTATCTTTAACTCCACTGAATGTGTGTATTCCACCTATTTTGAATTTGTCATAATCATAAGATATTTCATTAGAATTTGTATATTTTTTTCCAGAACATGTAATTGTTTAGTTTTTACCTAAATAACAGACATTTTAATTTTATCACTTTACAAATGGACATGTTACAGGTTATCAGTAGGCACCAGCATGGCACTGTGGCTTATTGTTTTGTATTTAATCAAACTACAGCTATAAAAATACATACATCTTATAAGTACATTTTGCACAGTTCTGCTGTGTTATAAAAATAGTGCCCATTTGGTGCACTTGACAATTCAACCTGTTTCAGTGCAATCCTATAAATATATCTAGCCATCAGCCATCACTACTGTGACTTCATTTACCTTCAGTGTAGTTTTTTTTTATTTACAGAAGGTCAACACTGTCAGTCTACTAATTACAGTAACTCGTTTCCCACTGGTGGGTGGCTGTGTGTGAAGCCACAGAACCTAAATATTTGCGTGTTGCCATGTTTGAAACACAAGTAAGGCTTCACCAAAATTACACTGAGGAGTAGAAAAGGCCAATGCTCAATGCTCAATGGCTGCCGTCTTCAGTGTAATTATTTATTTTTGTCTTATTGAAGTCTGGAGTTGAAATACAAAGAATCACAGCTTGTGAGGATAAATGGGATTCATGGCAGGTAGAGCATATCCAGGCTGGGGATTGAACAGAGGAATGGAGTAGGGATATGGGTAAACAGCAGGCCCAATGAGAGCAGAGTGAGCTGGACCCACTGGGACATGACGGTACATGAGCTGGGATTGAGGTAGTCTCATTCTGTTGGGGAGAAATGCAGGGTGTAATGGAGGTTGGTGCCGAGAGTCTCTCCCTGATTTGTCGTAGCTTGACAGGACGTACGACACCGGCAGGCTTGCGGTGGAATGGGACAGACTCTGCTGAGTGGGAGGAACTTTCTGTAGCACTGTCCTGGATTTCTCTCTCTTCTCTGTCTGATGAAGCCACGGAGTCATGTTGTTCAGCTTCTTTGCACAAGTCAGAGAGTTGTCCTGCTGGCTCAGTCTGCCCTGGTGGTTTTTATAACCTGGCCAAATAGGATTGGGCCGTCGAAGCTGCATAGATTGTGGAATAACTTTGGTGAAACTAGAGGTAGATGTTGGAGCCCAGTCAGATTTCACAGAGAATGAGGAGGATGGGCAGAAAGGATTGGTGAAATATTTGCCACTCCCTTTGTGGATTGGCTCCCAGTCTTTAATCGAGACTTTGATCAAGTCTGCGGATTGGGAGCTGACGTGAGGAACGTCTTTATTCTGTCCGGCAGGGTCTTTGGATATCTGACTACAACACACAGACTTGCTTTCCTCACTACAGCCAGATACATTTTTCACAGAGCTGGAACAGTTTTGAGGTAGTTCAGATCCTGATGCAGGTTTATCTTCATTTCCTGCCGGACCATCCTCTGATGAAACAGAGTAAGGGGAAGGACTGCGGGAAGAGGAAGAGGATAAAGGGACCGGGGAGCCACCAGAGGAGTTGCAGTTCTGGCTGGATGAAGCCCGGGCCGGAGACTGGGAGCAGTGGATGACGGAGGGCCTTTCTTTATCCTCGCTCTGAGGACTCAGGGGCAAGTTAAGGCTAGCCTGAGCCATTCGCTTTTTTTTCTCCAGAGGAGAGATGACCTCTCCTGCAGCGGATGGGATATGAGGAGCCCAGGGGCTGGATGTGGGGACCTGGACGAGGTGGGCATAGACAGAAGTGCAAAGGTTGGTGGTGGCTCTGCTTGGCTGAGAGCAGTCTGGATGGTGTCCGTCAGAGGTGGCACCCCAGAGAGTGGGGTGAGGATGCATCACTGCTTCACTTTGGCAGGCAGCCTCTGGACTTCTCTGGGTGAGTATCTGTAAAATAACAGAGGAGATATTTTAAGACATGTTATGTGCTTATACAGATTTCTCTCTTTTTGAGACATTTTACGAGATATAGTATACCTCAGAATCCATCTCTATATCCGACGAAGTCCTTTTCCTCTTCCTCTCAACCTTGGTGACCTTGCCATCCAAATTTCTCTTATATGGCTTCCGTGGTTTGCTTGGAGGCAGAGGTTTGTCCTCCTCTCCTTTTATGCGTCTTTCAAAGGGCAGCACCAGCCTAAGGAAATGCATTTCTGATTAGGAATTGGTTGATATAGTAATCGAATTGACAGGTTAGAAACAGAATCCTCCTCACTTCTCATAGTGTCTGCGAGTGCAAGTAGCAGCGCTGGTGCTACCTGGACTTCCTCCCAGCTCATCGTACACTCTCTTCCAAAGACGTCGCGCTGTCACCTGTTGGATAACACAGTGGAAAAAATGCGTATATGTAACAACACATGTCTGTAATGGTTGAAATAAATTTCACTGAAATGTGTGAGGAGTAACTGGGAGAATCAGTCGCTCATCACAACAGTGACACATAAAAGAAAAATGCTTAGTTTGTGACTGCCACCAGGGGGCACCAAAATGAGCAATTATAATTTCTGATATATATTATTACCTTTTTTTGTGCTGTTTTATATATTTGTACTGTCCACGTGGAGGAAACTGTAGTGATCAGATATTGTTTGAAGGTTAAATTAAACTTATTTAATTGATGTCATGCACAGGGGTGGCTGTGGCTCAGGAGGTAGAGCGTGTCGTCCATGGACTAATCACTTGGGTAAGACACCGAATCCCAAATTGCTCCCGATGATCAGACCAGCGCCTTGCATGGTACCTTGCTACCGTCTGTGTGTGAGTGTGTGTGTGTGTTAATGATAGGCAAAATTGTAAAGCGCTATACATATGCAGCCATTTACCAGTTACATTCTTACATCTCAAAGTTAATTTGCCCTGAGATCTGTTCTGAGCTGCGTCAGGTGCTTGGGCATACCTGCTTTCAAGTCTAGTTTTAAAACTGTTTTTGGGGAAGGGAGATAGCTGGTTACCCTTTAAATGCCACATCTGCTGGTTTTCAGTACTGAAAGAACACTTTCGTGTTCAACTTCATACGTATGTAGGTGGCTTATATTGTTGTGTTTACACCCTCGGATGCAGTGGTGTGATGGGATGGTGGTGGTGAGGGTCAACTCCGTTTGAAGCCCACCCCCCCCACTCTGGTATGAGTTGCACACTCAGAGCGTGTCCCACATTGTCAACATCAAAGACAACAGAGCATGGGTGGTGATACATTGAGAGCTCAGCAGCCTAAATGTCCTCCACTGTGGTAAAAACCACCACGTTAGAGCACCTGACCTATAACTTATTTTCCACTTAGAAACCAGTAAACACTGAAGCCCTTTGCCTTAGTCAGAGGACTATGAACTATAGTTGAATAAAGAACTCGTACTTACTGAATCATAACCCCCAAGTTTCTCAACAGCTTTGTAGATCCTCCAGAGATTAACTGGGGGGGGAAACACACATGAGTAACTAATTATTTTCATTCAAATTCCATGTTCACTCAACAGCAAGCACGGTGCTAACATAATGTCAACTCACTCTGCTTGAAGCCCAGATGTGGGATCCTTTCTATGGGTGTACCTCTGTCCTTCATAAAGGAGTGCAGACTTGATACAAATGTCTTCTCCTCCATCTGCACTAGATTGGGCCTCACTTCTTCCTCACAATCAGTCATAGAGTCGTGAATCTCAATGACAGGGGGAGAAGCCTATAGCATAGAGAAAACAGATGCATTAGAGGATATTATCTGTGTGTTTGGCATCAAAATCAATGTGACACGGTTCACTGCACTGACATGGAAACCTGTTTTACAGTTGAAGGTATTGTCATAGACGAGAAAAATGACACACAAGAATCATCTCATGGGACGCAAATGATGAAATGAAACGTCAAAATCAGAGAGTAGGGTTTTACCGCTACTTTCAATAGACAACCGCTACACATCCTGTCTGGAGAGAAAGCAGCAGACTTGTGGGGTTTTTGGTCTAGAGTTGTCAGTCACTGGTATCACAAATGTCACATTGAAAAACAAACATAAGCCAAAAGAAGGAATTTGTATAAAAAATGTAGTAAACAACGTATATCAGTGGTGATTAATGAGAAACGAATAAAGATATTGCTTTGTAATATCTAAAAAAACATTTAAAACTGGTTGCATGTTTGCTGTATTTCTGCAAAACTAGTGTGAGCGACTTTAGAGAAATTAGGTGCATCAAGTTGACTACCCAGAACTCCAGTTTAAGAAATTGACAATGTCACTATTTGTGGTTTGCAAGAAAGGAGAAATGAGACAGTGAAGACATGCAGAATTAAACTCATCTATTGGAGAGCTTTCAAGAAGAGAAGTACAAAACAATGAAGACGTAAGAAGAGAAACTGTTGATGAAGACGATACCGTTTCTGTATTTTCACCCTGATGATATTCTTTAAACTTTAAAACTTTAAAAGTTTGATTTTGGAGCTGTGCTTTGAAGTTATCACTTTAAAAAACAGTCTGATACAAGGGCAAGCTGAAAACTGTTTTTTGATGTGGGCGATATACAGTATAAATAAGTGGCAGTTTTTCACAGCAGCCGTATAATTCCTGCTGTGTGAACACTGACTCAAACAGCACAAATGCTGATATACTCACTTCTGATATTGCAGTGGAATCATAGATTACGGTATTTCACGCCATATATTTACATGTGAAATCTCACATCGCCTCTGCGTCAATCGATTTCATTAGACTGGATGTCAAACGAGACCACAATGGACAATGTCAATATTTTACTTTGAATCACCACACGCAGAAGCTGCTTTATTTCTGTGGCAGTCATTGTACAACATAACTGCTCGAGGTGGTTTCATATTGAATCAAGTTCCTCTATGTGGTTCCTGGTTCCGAGAAGTAGGCCTCCAGAGTGAGTAATAGTGAAGGTGCAGGCCTCTAACCAAGATAGCCCCAACTGAGTCACAGTTGAGCAGCTCCACTATGCTGTTCCCAGCTAACAGCTAACAGCTCTCATGCTCCACTGCTATTCTGTATAACCTGCTTTTCCCCACTGCACATATTATGTTTGTAGGGATGTCTTAAAATAATATTTCACAAATTGAATTGTCTGTATTTCCAGAACTGTGATTGGCTGATAAATGTGGAATGTGCAAAATTTTGCTTGGGATCTTGCATAAATTTCACCGGTATTCACGATGGGGCCTTTTAACTTTTCAAATCTGATTCACAAAACTTTCAGGTGTGTTCAATGGTTTCCTACAGGAAACGTCTGCACTCTGAGCCACATACTATAGCCCCTTTGCTGCAGATCGCACAATCTACACTGGAGTGCGAATATCATTGTGAAACACTCAGTTGATTTCCACTAGATGAAATTTTCTGGAAAACCGTGTGGGTGATGTTGATGTCAATGTGTTGATATATGATTCTCGCAATGATTGTCAGTGGCATGCTACATTGATGCAATCAGCAGGCCAGAAGTCACCACAGAAACCACCAGGCTTTCAACTAACATCAGCTTTGGAAATTTGATGAGCTAATTTGTGTTTCTCATATTGTACCTTTCATTTCAGTTACCAGAACAGTGGCTGTGAGGACCTCCTGCACTTTCTGTATGTGCAATGAAATATTGTGGTGTGTCTTATGGCTGAGATGTGCGTGTGTTTCGTAGCCCTCTCAAGACATGAAGCAGAATCACTTATTCCTTGTTACTCATTTCACAATCAGCCACCGAGATGAAACGACTGTACGCACACAATCAGCACTTCAAAAAATTACTACTAACTACTATCTTAAATTCACTAAAAAAGGGAAATGAAAACACAACGCACAACTCCCTCTGAGCAGTCATTCCAGTAGTCACTGATTAACTGTAACTGATGTAAATTGCCCAGCCTGCTGCCAGAAGGCCAACCGACAGTTTATCAGCATTGACTGAGGTTAGTACCTGATTATCTGTCCCCTTCTCTTCATCACTGGCTGCTCTTTGTTGTGACGTCTCACTCTGGTCCTCTTGAGCTTCAAACATCGACATGAGACACACAACAGGGACAAGACAAACATTTTAAGAGTAGTGTGAATTTGAATTCAAAGAACCACAGTCAAGGAACCAAGCACGTCATCATTGAGAGAAACATTGGTAAAGGCTTTAGATTACACCAGGCCCGTGTTACCAAAACATTACATGCAGAAATGAAAAATCTAAACACATTAAAACATATCTTCCATAAAAAAAAAAGTTAAAACTGATCGTCATCACTGCTGCTGGGAATGGAGTGGTTTTCGTAATACGTGCAATGGCAAGATGATCCATCAGCACAAAAAATAGAAATCTGTAGAACATAGTCAACTGCGTCTGATATAAAACCACAGGTTGCAAAACCACTTCCTGCACATGAACAAAACCGCTTGTATGATGCACTGTATGATATTGTAACACTTAAACTACAGCCTTTGGCAACAGTGAGATGATCTCAAGCAATAGACTGCAATGTCAATTCAGGTAAACATGAGGGAAGAGGATTAAAAAACACTTCATGTAATATTACTATTGGTAGTTGAATATCAGGTTTCTCATGCATGCCTCAATATGCAGGACTACATTTATGCATTTTATGGGTTAAATAAACATGAGTCTTAAAAAGGCCTGGGAATGAAATGTAATTCGGAGAATGAAATGTCATTCTTCACAAACTCTCAGTTCGAAACCTCATAGCCGACACCCACAGTGATATCATTTGTGTGGAAACCAATATGCTTCTCTTTTAAGATCACTTGTTTCCTGTGCTGTGGCTTGAACCTTTAATTCTTCTTTCAGTAGCCTCTAACTTCTCCATTTCATGTGCTGAAGAAATAGTTTTGATATGTTGTATTATTTATCAAGCTCGTTTGAACGTGCACTTTTTATGGGTTTGTGAATAAAATTCATTAGCCATGGTGGGTTTTGTTCCACCAGATCTCACTCAAAATATTGTGATAGATTAATTTGGGCTCTTGCTTAAGATTGAGGTCAATAATAAATTCCTGAGGCATTATTGTTTTCTAAATCAGAATAGTTTGTTTCTTTCGCAAATGAATGTAATGTACATTCATTTACTTTTGCAAAAGCAAAACCTGGTACAGTTTTTCATATATTGTATATATATAAACATATACACATATAAACAAGGTCATTTAAAGTGTTAATATTGATCAAGTCGAATATAGCTAAAACTAGTATTAGTACAGTATTGAACCTGTTTTAGTAAATACATCAAACAGTAAATATGAATAGCATCTGGCTTCAATAAAGATAAAAGTAACTCTCACCCATTTCCAGAAGTTGTCTTCTAGTCTCTGGCTTGAGTTGTTGCCTTGCGTTTTGTGACAGTAATTCATGCAGTGTCCTCCGTTCAACTTCACACCACGAAATAGGAAGGCGTCTCTACAGAACAGTTTCATTGGTCGACTCCTCGTTCAGCAGCAAATGAGTCTGGGAAACTGAGTTTTCTTTTATGTTACTCAGCTCTCGCAGTGTCTGTTCTCTGTTTCATCTCCTGAGTTTCAGACAAAAAACAACAGCTGTGTTTCAATTTTTTGTTTAAATGTGGATCAAACTCCCCATTTTGGAGACTTTGTCCCCAGTTTCAACAGAATCTGGTGCTATAAAGCTAAAAGTTTATTAATTATTTCCAGAGAAATAAACATGAGGAAAATTAAGTTGGTGTCTTATGTTTACAATGCTGGTAGCAACACATGGAACTGTAATGGCATTACTGTTTTTGTATGTATTGCGACAAATTATTGTGTACATGAGAAAGATATATTCAAGAAATGACTAATAAAAATCAACATATAGTTTCCATATTATAATAACTTAACTACGTTTGTTGGTATAGTGAATCAATGATTAAAGCCTGGGCACCTTCAGTGTACTGGACTGGACTCACGTTGACCAAAATTGCTGCATTTGGGGAAGTGAGAGAAACATTCAGCTGATGCCCAAATTAAGCTTTAAATGTGTCTAAATGTAGGAATAGCATTTCCCGGATGTCTACATTATTAAAACAATGTATTTTAGGAATTTAATTTAACCACTTGTGAATGTGAATGTACATCAGCGCTTTGAGTAAGCATCACATATTTCTTGGAGCTGGTTAATGTACTGACTTATAAACTGTCTATTTCACAATCAATCAGACAAGGTGGTTTAGAACCAAATGATACAGTTTTGTTTTCATTTAAAAATGGTAAATTTGAATGTTTTATGTCACTATGAGACATAAATCTACTGGATCCCAAGAATATGTGTTGCTAGTTCAGCATGGGAATTAGTGTTGTGCTATTGTGTGTAAAGGGGAAGACATGTCCTGCTGTCACAAAATATCTGTAAGAAGTGCAACATGAAGTATTAAATACCACAATGAATTAGCATTTTGAAAGCATCTTGCTTCCTTATTTTAAATTTGACTTCATCTAGGAGGCTAAAATAAAACAACACAACAAAGGGAGGGTTTGTTCAACACGGAAGTATTATTATTATGACAGTACCCAGATTGGTTATGGTAACTTAATAAAAGCAGTTTTATTTGATAGTGATGTAACTATTTAAGTTTAAAGAGTAACTTAACACCAGGATTAAAAGCCGTGTTTTGTTGCCCTCTCTGGTTGAAAGTTTCAAGGCCGTTGCACCTGTAACCACGCCCAGCAGTGATGTCACAGGGTCCTGGAGTACACCTGTACATCACTGCAGCAAGGTGAGAAGTTAAACCACTGGAAGTCAGCAAAGACAAGAATTTCAGGAGGTGTTAGGTTAAGTAATTTTATTATTATTATTTAAGTAAGTTATTATTTAAGTACATAATAATAATAAGTGTATACACATTGTTGCTTTTTGAGTGCATCATGTCATTTGAAATTAAATCAAAACTTTCAATCCCGACCCAAATGTGAGGTAGTATAAAACACTGCTGCTGTGCTAATCTAAAAGGATAGATTTGCTTTGTTTAGTGTAAAAATCGCTTTAAACTGGAGTCACGCAAGCATGTAGTTTTGACGCATACTAACAGCTAATAGTAGAGTAAAGGCATTCTCTCAAAGCTCACACATAGGTAAATAAAGGTTTTGAAACTGGCTGGTAGCTGCAGGAATTGAAGATCTTACATTTTAAGGAAGAGGTGATGCACTACTTCTTTAAAATGGTTTCTACTGGCTGTTGCCTGACAGATATTAGTTAAAAATAAAATGTCAGGACATTGCAGAGCCAGCTTTTTCCACTACAGATGAGTAAAAAAAAAACGGTCATCTATTTCTCTACTACCAGTTATGAGTCAGAGGGAGTTGTCTTTAGGTTTTCATGTTCCTTATGGCCACATGCCAGTAACCTTGGAAAGCATCAGGGTCAAGTTACTTTTAACAGAATTTTTGGATTAAAGAAGACAGTTGATCTAGTATGTTTTACACCATTTTCTGATATTTTCTCATGAAGTCACATTTAAAACTGACTGTATTTTCCCTCCATTTTCCTTTGGCTGTCCCACATTCATTGCAGTCACACAGATCTCGTGATAAAACTACTGACGAGTGATGAAGCTTTCCTCTGCATGTTTTTGATCTGTTTAAAAGGGGGATGCCCTATTCCTCCATCTGTTGCGGATAGAGTATGACATTTCAAAATGAACATTTAAATGTCAAAATAACCAAATATCTACAAACTGTCCAAATCTCAGAGGGATTTTTTTTTGTTTGAGACATACAAAACAAGTTTTTGTTTTGCTTTTTGAGAAACTGTGATTGTCGAGATGATCAACAAGGCTGTCTGCAAAAAATGGAAGAATTGCAATATTAAACTATTTGTGTTCACACAGCTCCCACGTGAACGGATTGACTCAGACAGAAATGAGATCCTAAAACAGATATGTAAGTGTGATTATTTAGTGGAGAAATAAAACATTTGATCTAGATTAGATAATTTCTGCATTTCTCATTCTTGCCTCACTAAGTCTCACTGTGTCTGCTTTTAAGTAGTGAAGGTGTGTGGTGAGATTTAAACTTATTAAACTATAACATATTCATAATTTATGTCATACATGAGGCTTTACAGGAAATTTATTTTAATTCCATTTAAATGGGACAATATGTTTTGCAGAACTCTTGTGAGCTTTTCTATCTCATGCAGCTGACAACAAATGTGGAGACGATGAGCAAAAACACGGGTTGTAAGATTGAGAAAAATCCCCAGCTATTCATCTCAGACTTTCACTGACATAAACATACAAGGTTGAGGTGAGGGCAGCACGATGCAAATGAGAACGTATGGAGAAAATATTGTGAATCCAACACAGAAAAGATTTCCTGTCTGAGGTGAGTCACTATCCTGGGAACAATCTGCAAACATGTAACTGGCACATAAAGATTCCAGTCATGGTGAGAAACTGTCATTAGCTCTTACAGAATGAGGTTTTCCAGAATAAATGGGTAAGTATATTAACTTTATCTGCAATCATTAAAAGCAGAAGTGCAAAACTTCAATGGTGGGAGTTGATCTCTTTATCTTTATAGTTTCAGGATGGTGTAGGTGCAAGAGGAAATTGTCCTGAAACTGGATTATATATATCTGGAAAATCCAGACAACAGGGTGATTCTTTTAGTGACAAGCTAATATTAAATTACATTAAAAGACAATTTCCATTCAAATTTGATACAGGCTAAAACAGAGTAGTTTGAAAGTATTTAATGCAACTAAAGCATTAAAATGCACTATTCTATTAAGATAATATTTAACATTTTATTGCAGGACTAAGCCTAAAATGTCAGTTTGTTGCTTCTTCAGCAGAAATGTGTGATTTGCACAATAATAGATTTTAAATATGTGATAAATGTCTTTAACACACAGCGGAAATTAAGCTTAACATCTCCGATGACCTGCCTGACATGCGAGTATGCAGATATAAAATATCTAACTACATTTGTAGAGGTGAACATAACCCCAAATAGTATAAAAATTATGTATGTGAAATGGGCAAAACAAGTAAGGTGATGATAATGGAGGTGGACTGAGTTTAAAAAAAGGTTTTTGTCAACCATTTCACAAATTTAAATATGCAGGGCGCATCATTTGTCATTCACCGAACAAAGATTTAACTGAAGGATGTGGGAGAAGCAAAATCAGATTTTTCGTGTGAAAATGAAACCTATGCATTAGAGGTGAATTCCCCAGCTGTTGCCTCATTCCAGGAAACTGATGGTAGAGCACATACTGAGTCTGTGTATACGTATACGAGTTCCTGTTAGGCCTCTGAAAATCCCTGAAGGTTTTCTATGTTATTTCAAACCTTTTCTAAAACGTATGCAGCGTTATGCCTATGCTCAGCCGATATGACAGATATGACAACACATGCTTGTTTATTTATTTTATTATGAACGTCTGTGCATTACAATAGACTCTGGAAAAACAAACACGAATAACACAATGGATACACGATGCCCTTTTCTATTCATGATCAATTTATTTTTCCTTTTGTCCTAAAAGAGCAAGAATTTTGTTCCATGATAAAAAGAGTGAACTTGCATAAATTCTGCTATCAAACTGTTCAAATGCTCAATGAAAATGTCACCAATCACTGCATTCACGTCCCCTCATTATGGCACCACAATACCACATATTACTTATTAGAGATCTGTTGTGCACTCATAATTAACCTCAGACCAGCGAGATCCCAAAAAAAAAAAAAGAACAATAATGCTGACTTGTGTTTTCTTCTCTTCAGCTTGTCCCTGAAAAGTTAAATATGTTGAAATGTTCCAATAGTCTGGTTCAGATGACGAAGGACTTGAAATGAAAACAACCTTTATATACTCACAGTTAAAGGGAACTTAACCGTTTTATGCATTCCCTACTAATGTCGACCACCCAGAGCACAGCAAGCATCATGTTGTTTTTTTGTTTTGTTTTGTTTTTTAAATTCACTTCAACCACAGTCAAATCAGTACTAAAACATGGTTTGAAATTCACACAGGATGTAAGTTCAATCACATTTAAAAAAAAAAAAAAAAAAAGAGGAAAATTCAGTCTGCCGGTGAAGAAAGGCAAAAAGGGCAAAAGATTATACTGTAGCTGGTACCACCATCTTTGATTTTTTTTTTTCCTGAATTGTACAGGAGCATTTGCTACAAGTAACAACAAAATGATACCTGAAATAGAACTGAAGTCACTCTAAGGAATGCTAACTAGAAGTGCTATTAATGCTCACAATTGAATTTAAGACTTAACAAAAGGCTGATATTGTACTGCATCACGTTTACAGGTAAAGAGATGTATTATTTGGGGGAGTGGGAGGGAGTTTTGGTCGGCCTACAGGTCTTCACAAATCCCTAAACTATGCCATCGGTTGCTTACAACATCAACAATTTAATTTAATTGCTTCCTTGAAATGAGGAGATTTCAAAAGCTTCTGGCCCACGATTACCATCCGTTCATTGGTCCATGATGTGGAGGATCATTTGCGCCATTTCAGCCCAATCAGCTCACCTGTGTGCGAGGGCCGACTTTGCTGTGTGTTGTTTTACTGCAGAGGTCCTCTGAGGCTGCCAGTGTGATCATTTGAAGGTGGGGATGCGGGGGTGGTGGTGGTGGTGAGGTGCTAGATAAGCTCCACATAATTGGCTGGGAACATTCCAAAATGGCCATCTGGGCTGTAGCCTCGCCACCAGCCCTCGTCTATCATCTCGATCCCGGTGATGATGTTGTCGGGATCGAATGAGATCTCTGTGTCGTCAGCTGAAGGAAAAGAGCAAATGTCTCATGAACATCAGCAAAGTTACTGTGTGACGTACATTTTCAAACATTTTCTCAACTCATAATGCCCATTTTAAGCAAAAGATCATTCGACTATAATTCCTGCACTGCAAACAAGCAACTACTGAAAGAGTTATATAACACTAATAACACAGTGTTGATTAGTGTTACAGTCATCCTCCCTGCCACTCATTCACATCCCCTTTTCTTTCACTCTCCATTGCCTCTGCTGCATCTGCTGAAGCCTCGCTTCACTGTCACTGCTTTTCCTGTCGCTCAGTTAAAATTAACAGCTGCTGTAGACAGAAAAAGATATGTGACAGATGTGTGGCTTGTGAGTCTGGCTTTGAATGCATTTTTTGAATTTGTGAAATAGGCACGTCCGAGCTAAAGCATGGTTTTAAGTTGCTTTTTAACACCCGTGACAATTATTTGACCGACTACATATCAGGCCATTTGCTGTTACGGTGTAGTGATAAAAAACTCACCAGCCTGGTAGTCATATAAGGCTCTGGCACAGATGCCTCTGTCTGAGGTCTCCTCAGCAGTCACCTCACAAGAGTTGTTCTCCTCCACCTGGGAGTGAAATAAGGTCAAGTTGTGTTTCAGAATTATCTGTATGATGGAAGAAAAAAGTCACAGCATTTCCTGCTAAAGTTAAGTAAACAAGTACCTGAGCGGGCTCTTCATAAGCTGTTTCTTGGACGTAGGAGTTGGCAGCCGGTGCCTCCTCTGAAAAGAGATTCCTATCAGTATGATTGTGTCTGATCTACCAGCAGGTGGCAGCAGCAGCAGCTGATCCTGACAGCACAATTTCGCTGGAGGGAATAATATGTGCTTATAACAAATTACAACTGCATTTCTATAAAGAAGCAGATGGGAGGGTTGAGAAGCTGATGTACAAAGGGTCAACACTGAGGCCGGCGTTGTGTGAAATGGGCCCCACCTTTCAACTGCTCCTGGGGGGTCGCCTCCTGCTCATCATACTCACACCTGGACTGTCCATCATCCACATCAGGCTCTTATCACCCAAAACACAAGCACAGACATGCATGTACACAGAGGAACACATTCACAAGTCCACACAGGCTGAAAACCAACCACCAGTCTCAGACATAAAGGCATTCTTGGCACGTTTCAGCTGTGTAGTAACAAAGCAATAATCTGGAATTTTCTTAAGGAACAGAAAGTAGACTGAATGGGAACATAACTCGTGATGAAATCCATGATTATAAGGAATATGAAGAAGATGGCACACAAACAACAATGAGAAATGAAGCATGCAGCTTTTAGTTAATGAGACTGTCCCACAATATTGTTGTGTATGCGCGCGCGTGTGTGTGTGTGTGTGTGTGTGTGTGTGTGTGTGTGTGTGTGTGTAAGCTCACACCTGTGGCACGGACAGGAGAGGCGGAGCCTGCTGGCACAGGAGAAGCTTGGCGCTGAGGTGAGCTGGCTCGCTCATTTTCATACACTGGCTTAGACAGAAAAGGGCTTTGCAGACGCCCTAAGCAGAGACACACATGGAACCCCCAAAGCATGCCAAAAATGGACGAGAGAGAGAACAAAGTGCAGACACGTTGAGCAGAAGAAGAGGACACCATGATGAAGAGACAGTGTTAAGTATGACTATGAAACCACTAGACAGTCTGATGGAAAGTTAAAGTGCTGGGAGACGATCTCCTCTAGAGAAATCACCAGTTTGTACCTACCGCTACTTGAGACAGAGAGGCTAAGAGAGCCTTGCAGTAATGCAGGACGAGCAGAGACATTTAAAGCAAACAGATTTATATGGAGAGGTCAGAGGGTGTGCAGGGGTGATACCTGGCTGGGGGCTGGCAGGGGCAGCAGAGGGGGCGTCTGAGTCACTGGGAGTTATTCCCCTCTCCCTCTGCTTGAACATCTCTCTGGGGTTTAAAGCACGCTGAGAGATGAGAGAAGCCGCCTCCTGGGAAAAAGAAAACGAACAACAAGTACAATAAGCATTAGACAGCTACAGGTTATCTATAATGTAGCGGCTGAGAGAACAACTATACAACAGACAGATGTCGGATTTCTCTAAATGATCACGGAGAAAGGAGAGATCATGCAGTAAAGACTGGCAGACAGGTGTGTTACACGTTGAGCTTCAAAGGGTTCATGTTTGATTAGAAAGAGACAAATGCTTGTTTTGAGATAGGCAAGAAAAAGGAAAGTAGTTTGGCCAGAGGAGAGCACTTTCAGGAAGGGGAACTCACGTTGGCCTTCTCCACAGATTCACCTCTCTTGACTGCTTTCCTCTGGGCTGCCTGGTTCTCCTCCTGCTCCTCCTGATAACGTTGATATAAATGTTGGCACTGCTGACATTAGCTACCTTCCTGACTTAAGTGTTTACAAGACGTGTGCACTAGCCGGTCGCATTTAGCTATCAACATAATAATAGAAAAGTGGCTGACACTCAATATGAAAGTACATTTCACACCAATCCACGTTCACACTCATTTCAGCATCTGTCTCCGTCAGGTTACTTCAGAGCTGAAGTGTAATCTTGTCAGGCAATGGGACAGTGAGACACTCACCCAACATTGTTTCTCCTGTTCTTTACTCTCAGATTCCTGCTGCTGCTGGTACTTCCTATTAAACAAATGGCCGTTTAGAAGACAGAGGAAATGTAATTTGAACCTTTAAATAGGTGCTTCTGCGAACCAACACTTAACCAGTGCATTTCCTTCAGTTGCTACCTACTTTTGTTCCTCGATTTGAGTGGCCCTTTCCTTGTCCCTTTTGTCCCTCTGCGCTGCCTCCTTGGCCTCTCTGTCTTTCCTGTCTCTCTCCAGCTTCTGGCGCTCCTCCTCTGCCTTGCGCCGCTCCTCCTGGCGACGCTTCTCCTCTTCTTTCTAAAAAGCCAAACACACCGGCATGGTCAGCAATTGTCTGGTATTTTGCAAATATAAAGCTTGATTTCACAATAGTTTATCTAAGAAAACTGCAAGGCAATGAGCTCCACTTTCTGGGTGTATCTGTGACAGGTGTGGTGATGAGCCAAAACTGCAAACAAATGGACAAAATTACAACAATGCTTTCGCTGACTACGGTTACATTCGTGATGGCAAAAAAACTGCCTGCCTTGTATTTTTAATATAGGATTTTATTTGTCAAATGTTTCAAAACTGCCAACTCTTGCAATATTTTGGGGAGTTCTTGCAATTCCAATGAGTCAATGATTTGAAAACAACTCATCTTTTTAAGAGCAGCTTAAGGTGCTTTTCACTCTGTTTCAGAGGTGAAGTCCAGGAGCCTACCTCTGCCTGAGCCCAGAAGTTGTCTTTGTTGGTCTTTCTGATTTCCGACATAGCGTTGGTCTTCTGGTACACTGAGCCCTACATGAAGGAAAAGACAATTTAATATGATTGTGTAAACATTTGACTTAATAATAATAAAAATAAAAAAAATACAGAGGGACTCAACTACCAGAACATCATTTACCTAAACCTATAAATCTCTTTTCTTTGTTAATCAGTCATTACACATAAAATAGATAAAAATGTACACTTTTCACACCATATATTTGGCTAAAATATTAACACTTGATGTGCCTGATTTATATAGTGCGAGTTGTTTTGATCTTCTAACAACTAACTGTCAGATATGAACCAGTGGTTGCTTTCTCTCATGAAGAGAGCATGACTGACAAAGAAGAAGAGCAGGGAGGGACTGCATGCGCGGCATACCACAGGACCCTGAGGGCCACTGTCCTGGAAGCGGCTGGAAGCTTCTTTGTGGAAGCTGTAGTTCGCTCCTGAAGCTTTGGCCACCTTTTGCATGATCACCTCAGGTTCCACGTCCTCATCTGCTCTGGCGTTTACTGTGACATGGGCCCCCTGAAACAGCATGAAATAAAACGTTCACTTTAATGTTCAGACAAAGAGGGAAACACCTACAGTTGTTATCTTGGGTTATGCATGCACCACCCAGCAGTTTGTTTACATGCGCCGTTTGCTGGTATGATATGAATGACACTGAAACCAATCCAACAAAGCTGCTGCATTATTCCAACAATGCCTACAGCATGCTGTATAGTATTTTCTTTATTTTAAGTCCTGCTCAAAGCCATTATTAACATGCAAATATCTTCAAATATAAACAGACTGTAGTAGAAATTCAAATGCATATTTAAACTAGACTCAAAAATGAGTGCAGTGTTACCTTAAGAAAATTGGCCATGGAGCTGACATGATTTGCACATATTCCTTTCCTGGCATCCTTCACTCCTTCTCCAGTCTGAAACACACACAAACAAAGAATTATTCTACAAGTTCAAGGACGACCACTACAAAGAGGACAAACAATTGTAGAAGAGTTAAGGTGTAGCACAAACCCAGTTGATGAGGACATATTTAGGCAGACCAGAATTTGGATCCTGGACCCGGCAAAAAGCGTACATCACTTTTCCACTGTTCAATTCCTCAACCAACTCCTCCAGTCCTCCATCTGATACATAAACATTGTGGAAAAGTCAAATGGTTACTGTGGTTGGTTGTGTAACTGTGGACATATTCTCCTTGCAAATGATGGGGTGTGTAAGCAGAGGCATGCAATCTTTTTGTGCTGATATTCCAGTACTGCAGCTGTTTGCTGACAATGAAATTCCTGCGCACATTTCATAATATCGTGGTGAGATCATAAAAACTTGATAACAATATCTACTCACCCCCCTTTTCTGCCAAGCGGATATCATTACTGTTTCCCTCATAAGTGAACAAGGCCCTGTGGAAAACACAAGATGAAGGATATTAAAATACCAGCTAAGCAGATCACACCAACAGACAGAAAAGAGTTGTCACACTAAACAAAACAATGGATGTTTTGTAAACTGATTTTAAGCAACCTTCACCCTTAAGCCCTGTTCCAACAGGATACATTTTTACAGGGGAAATGGTAGTGTAAACAAAGAGTATCGCTGCAGTTTTAATCCCATTTTAAACCAGCCATGTCACTAACTTTTACAGGTTGCGTGCCCGTGCACTGCACCAGTAAAGATTTCACTGACGTTTCCTTCATATTAAATGCCCAATAAAAATAACGAAGGATTAGCAGCCCCACAAAAACTGAATCTCTAGTTAATACTGGGCCATTTGCTGCGGAAAGGCACATTTCCCATCTTTTGTTTGTCATTTTGTCACTTCTGTGCTTTTCAAGTGGAAGTACAGTCCGTCTTCTTGATGTCTGGGTTGGCCAAACTTCTTTTTCAGGTTATATATGGGCCGATGAGTATTTTTATAGTCACCAAATAGTAAGAAAATACTATATAATCATAACAATCAAAAGGATTATGCTGACATGCATAAAGGCTTTAATTGTGTCAGGTTTAGGTAAATTGGATGGTAAGTTGTTTAGGTAAGTCTATAAAACAATTTATGGCCACTTTGTAGCCTTGACTGTTACCTTACCATACTCAGTAGTCGTTGCTGACTAATAGGAGATGAGGCAGGGATAAAGTTATAACTTAATGTAAAGCTGAAGCAAATAGTCAATTAACCGATCAGTGGATCACCAGGAAGTTAATCTGCAAATATTTTGATAATCGATTTTTTAAGCAGAAATGCCAAACATCTGCTGGTTCCAGCTTCTCAAATGTGCGGATTTAATACTTTTCTTTGTTGTATTAGATGATAGTAAATTGAACATCTTTGGGTTTTGGACAGTTGGTTGAACAAAGCAAGGCATTTAAAGACGTCCCCCTTGGGCTCTGGGAAACCGTGATGGTCATTTATCAATATTTTCTGACATTTTATAGTCAAAGCAATTATAATCTTACTTTAATCTGCAGATTAATCGATAATTAAAATAATCGTTAGTTGCAGCCCTAGTTTAATGGCACACTTAATTATGATTGCAAATAATATCTGAGGCCTTTAAGTCCCATTTAATAGAAAACCATAGATGCTTTTATGATTTTGCTTCAGATCAGTTCTACACAGCAGAATCATTATTACAGAAAATTTACTTATGAGATCTGCTCGTATTATTGTCATCCAGCCATGTGATACATTGTTATTGACATGATAATCTCAGAACAGTAACAATTAAATATGTAGCCTACTTGGGATGTCAAGTTCAGACCAGTATATGTTAATGTTTGCAAGAACAAAAATATTGAAGCACAAGCTCACAGTGGCCTTATAAAGGCATTTGCTTCTAAATCAGTAAAGTGGGTTTAGTGCATACTTTCAGAGCAAGGTAAGTGGAACTTGCTCAAACTGAAACTAGATCAATGGTTACTTCTTTATTCTATCTTTCTATCTTTACTTTTTCCTGTCAGCGTCATTTCAGAGGTACTTCAAAAGCTATTATAAAAAATACAGCAACAGCAAGTTGTGGTGTTACAAGGCCGGTGGCTGTCTAAATGCCTAAAAATGAGTGAACAGTGGCAAACAGTCACAAGAGAGACATTTTCAGACTGAATATGGGGCCAGCAGGACTCCCTGGGCAATTGCTCCCTGGTATTAATTAATTCAGGTCATCATTAAACACTGCAGCTGCCATCAACAGGTTTCATTTTAACCTCAAGGCAAGCAGACACGTCTGTAACGTTAGGTCTGGTGATGCAAAGAGGAACTTCCTAGATTTGACTTTCACATATTGGCCATATTTAGCTTCCGATATCTTACCAGGAAGTGGGTGAGTTAGCTAGCAATTTCAAGACAGACAAGCAAGCTCATTAAAAGATTTTAAATACTTGCAAAGCATAGAGATTAAGTGCTTATCCTGTTAGTGTACCTTGCTAATTAACATTACTAGCTATTCAGTTCATCAGCTCATTTTTAGCGTTAATACTCGTCAGATTGTCAATAAATGTGAGGAAGCTAAACTCCCATGTAAACAAAGCTGACTTTAGCTTACGTTATCGCTAATTTAAGTAGAAGGTCTGTTGTGGCTAACAAAGTACAGTTAAGTCACGGGTTAAGTTTATCTACCGTTAGGTTAACGTTAACTTACTTGACGACTGGCTCAATGCTAGCCAACACTGCAGCTAACATAATGCCTCCTACATAAGGCTAACACTGTTTTAAAAATGTTGCTCCTTACCAGTTGGTTTTGGATTTTTCATCTACCACTTCTTTAAATGCAGCTGTTAATGCAGGGCCATTTTTGCTGAGGTTAACTGCCATTGTTGTACTGAGTACAGCTAGCCAGCTAGCTATCCGGGATGCGCCCTTCCTATTGGGAGGAGTGGCGATGATGCTGCTGGCTTTCAGCTGTACAGGAAGCGAGTTTAGCTAGAAGCTATTTCTCAGCCACAGCATCCTGTATATGGGATAGCGGGACACTACGAAAGCGCGGAGCTAGTCGGCATTTTTAATTATTCGAATCTCGGCTATGAATACGTGAAACCCAGTCTCCAAATAATCATTAAGATGCACCAAATTCTCAGTTTGGGAAAGTGAGATAAAATCTTTGCAAAGATAGTGTTGTCTGCACCGCAAGAACCTCGCATGAGGTATTGTTGAATCAAATGCACCCTGGAGTGCAGCGCTCACAGGTATGCAGTGGCACTACACGAAGAGCAACTTTCTACAATACTTCTATTGATCTTACGTGGAAAACTAAATTAGTTACAGTACATGTACAATATGTCCATATTTTTTCTGCTCATTTAGAACATTATTTCTTGTTATTTAAAGTCATCTGCTCCTCATTTAATACCATCAATGCACACCTGGTTCAAGCTCATACTGCTGTTAGTTATTACTACATCATAAAGACACACAAAATGACTGCAGACAACGGTAAACCAAGATGAGCTTTATTCATATGTTATGACAAGGTCAATAGTTATCTTGTGTAGGTTATGTGAGGACATGTGGACGTTCATATATTCCAAAATTTAAGATGCACAAAGGCTGGTCCTGCATTCAGAGAAAGCAAGGCTGAAATTGTCAACAAAAATATTGGTGCTGTTCAAGCAGGTTTCCATGTCTACTGATGAAATGAATCACCCACTTGGGGGATACAGCCCTGATAGCAAATTTACAGTTTATGACAATGCTCTTTCTATATATACACAAAATGAGGGTTAAGGCTAAAATTTTAGTCAGAGGTGTTAGGCAGATGAATTGTAACGAAATCCCTGATATCTGGCAAATGGCTGTGAGAAGGTTCCCCAGAGTGCAAAGCATGCCAAGCTGCCTATATAAACTCTATTGAGCACACTGGACGAAGGAAGTCAGTGTTGCATCACTGACATGAATTGAGGCTGCATTCAATCGTACAGTTGGAAGATACTCAGCTTTCAAATAAATAGCCAGATGAACAAACAACAATGCACAAAGAGTCTGAACTAGTACTATTACACACAAGCCATTTTCAAATGTGGTCTGGCAGCAAAACGAATTTCACTGCATTTAGAGGATATATTTTCAAAACCTTTTAAGTATATACTGTATTTCAGGACAACTTGTTGTGACAATTTTCTCTACAGCAGCTGACAATGATGATAATCTATATTTGGCACCTAAACCATGGTGTTAATTCTACAATCAAAGCTTCTAAATTTTTCATGCTTTACTATGGACCTTTCTGGATGAATCCGCTCAATAATAACCTCAATAGCAAGATTTCTTCCCCTTTATAACATCAAATAATTCCCTTTATATTGGCAGCATCGGCACATTATGAGCCTTGATTTAAAAAAAAAAAAAATCATAGCATTTTCTAACTACTTTATCCAACAGTCACAATGGATTATATTTAAACTAATATTACATTATTATGACACATCACAATCATGTTAAACTCTGGTGACATGAATGAAAAAAAAATGCCTACAACTAAAGCTTTCAAAGATACAATACAAAAGGTCACAAATGTATCACCAAGACAAACTGTTACTGTCAGTGTGGATCATTAATCCCAAAACAAAACAAACCTTTGCAGACCCGATCATGAATATGAAGATAAAGAAATGCTAACAAACTTTGCATCACCTGATATTTAATTGTCATGGCATGTTACTGTATTTATTCACCTCAAGTAACAAAATGCACTTGACTTCAAATTACTAGGTTCTGCAAAAGGTTAAATCTGTTAAATTCCCATTTTGAGTATAAGTGACACCAGCTGCAACCAAAGTCCATTTCATTTTAGAAAAACAGTAGCATGTACGTGTTTAACAGCATCATTTAAAAGCTGTTCAAATCCAACTGTTGTTCAAAAATAAATGGAAATGGTGATAAAAAGTGGAGAGGGATAATGAAAAAACCCTCTGTGACAAAATGACAGTACTTCTGGGACAGCATATTTTTGTGCATCTAGGCCTTTATGCATAAAGAACTTCAGGAGTGCTGATCTGTCTTTGATCAATTTGCCTCTTCAGGAAGAGTGATTGATTTCTTTTATATGAACAAACCAGTGAACTTAGATCAGTACTATTTTTAGGAGCCTGATGATATGAGCCCTGGTCATTTTTCTCACCATGGGTCACTGCACGTAAAGGCTGATGATTTTGTTAGATACCTGAGTAACTATACTGAGGAGGTGGCACACAGCTTAGCTATATGCCAAAGAGGAGCTATGTTCATAGCTACACAACAAATAAGAAGTCAAACAACAGTAGTATTTTGTGCACTATGGACACCAGCCATGGGTGGTTACTTATACGGAATATAAGGGCAATGACAGCATGCGTGAGAAAAACGGAAGTTGACATTCACCTTATGGAGCCCCACAACAGTGAGGCAAGGGCCAGCTAGCTCCTAACAGCAGATCTCCAGTCTCTCCAGTGTCTTCAGAACCCCTAAATACTGTTGCAATTTAAAATGCAGTGGGTGATAGAGACCAATGGTTCTTTACATCTTTCACATTGCTTCGGGGTAGAGACAGTATGTGCCAACAGATCAGCTGCTGGTAATGGCACTGCACCATTGTGTTGAACAGGGAACATTCTGCCTCAATTGCACATATACCGAAAATAATAACACAGAAAGGCCACTAAATACATGGAAATACAGTAATAAGATATCCAGTGGGACACAGACAGTACCTCTAAAATGAATGGAGAGCCAATCTCCTACATAAATCAAATATTTTGCTTCTGAGTAGCACGATATGACTCATGGACAGTGAAAATGATGCGTATGAATAGCAACGATAGTGATAATAATCACAATAACAGGAGTAACAGTTTTAAAGTCTGAGTGTGGTGGCATGGACTGTGAAGAGTTTCCGGTATTCCATATGGGAGTGCTTTAAGGAGCCGATCAGGTCCTGCTCAGCAGATCCATACAAGTCATGAAGGACAGCACATGGTAGCAGCTCAGCACATGGAAAGCCAGGTGGCACTGTACCTCATTGTATCGCTTCCTCCTCCAAAAGATGGGCTGTTGTCTAGTTTTTTTTCCTCTGTTGCTCATTTGCCTCAAGTTACAAATCAAACGTGTTTGTTTTGTTCTCATTTGTATTTTGATCTCCCTGGCATTCTCACATTGCATACTTCTGTGTCCAATCTCTTGCTAATTTGTTGTACCTGTAAAACACATGCAAAGTTTGGAAAAGGTTTCAGGTGAACTTGCAGACTTATCTCCAAAAATAATGAGTCAGTATGACAGTGAGCAAAACTGAGAGATGTGGGAGATCTCATTCATGGTTTACACTCACTTTTCCCTGTCAGCCTTGTATGTATGGGCGATCTCTGGTACCAGTGGGTCGTCCGGGTTTGGATCACAAAGGAGAGAGCAGATAGACAATAATACTGTGGAAGAATGAATCAAGTATTTAGATTACATTAACAGAATCTCAGTGTGACAATGAGAGGGCATTTATTGGCTATGGCCTTGAGGAGCAACTTTTCTACTCCTAACACCAGCACAGCAAGATGTAGTAGTATTTTTATTCAGTCATCAGACACAATACAGTAAGTATAAACAGTATAAACAAAATCAGCAGTATATGTATCAAGTAGTGACTAAACAATGTGATTTTGACATCTTTAGATAACCATCATAGGGCTGAGAGATAGTGACAAAAGAGGTTATCAATACATAAATGACTTTCAGAACTTAATTTGATACTGGATTCCATTTGCAAATCTTTTTACATTTAAACATTTACATGTACCTGAAAGTCAGTGGTCTTTGCATGTTGCAGTGTGGCAAGAAATTTGATTTTCTGACACATGTACAGTATTTTAGCGCTGAGGAAGTACACTAAACACCACCTGAAGGCATACGAGAGGCCTTGACTTCAGTCAAAGTACAACTGAAAGGTGATCGAGATTGAGACTCTTAATAGTCCAAAAGGGAATCTAAGCTTTGATTTTACCCTAAAATGTAACATGCTCGACCAAATGGCAACTTTATATTTAGGTTTCATCATCAGGATTCCAACTGTCTCACCAAACTGCAGTTACGTATTTTGCAAATTTGTGTAAGCTTTTTGTGAGTATTTTTTTTTCCCAACTGTGCTGAATGTTTGCTGGTTTGCCACCCTGGGCAGAGTGACAGTGGCAATTTCCACATCCTCACCTCTACAGACGATTCCACAAGTGGACATTTTGACTTGTCAGACCTTCACTAGGTGTGGCTATTAACACTAATAATGCTTGCATTACATTTAGCTGTGACAGAGTCAGGGCCCTGTCAGAACTTTGTATGCTGAGTCAACATTCACAACTGTCTTAATAAATGAAAATATCACACACTAGTATAAATATTGTATTATCCCTTACCTTTTGATACTGTAAGTGCAGGTGACCATTGTGATCTCAGTATATCCAGACAAATACTTCCATTGCTGTTGATGTTAGGGTGGTATATTTTTGTTGTGAATGCAACCTGTGACAAAACAGGAAACAATGTTGTAATTTTCTAGTAAAGCCAGTTGCCTTTACCACAGTAAAATAAATTAATGAGAAGTGAGTTAAAGTGAGTTGAAATATGTGCCTCATTATGTGACACACGAGGCACCTTACTTACTTTGGGTGGTTTGAAGGGGTAATCTGTCGGGAAGTGAATGGTGAGGAAAAACACTCCACTCTGATATGGGCTGTCACTCTGTTGAAATAAAAATAGAAACAAGATAAGTTTGTCAACTGCAATTCCATTGTCTTTGTTGTATATTTAAATCATATTTCAATTGGGTTAAGATACAGTTTCACTTACCGGACCCATTATTGTTGCCTGCCAATGAAACACTGGGGGGAGGGGGGAGATTAATAATGTCCTTCATATAAACATTTGGATGCAAACTCCTGACTGACACATCTTAAAAACTTTATACATAGTAATAAGGTATTATTATGTTCAGGCAACTAACTACTTACAATCATCTCCAACTGGTCCAGCAGAGCACTGAGCAGGTGGGTCCCTCTGCAGGTCTGACAGTTCCTAAAAGCAAGACAATCACATAATGAAACAGCCTTTAATTTACTGGTCAGTATTGTAGCAACTGCAAGGAATATATCACATACATTTTGAATTGGGTTTGCAAACAACAGTATTTGTTTTATATTTATTTATTTATTTATATTGGATACACAGGAAAATACTCTGATGCTTGAGCCATAGCAATGCACCAATAGTGCCAATGCACTACATGTCAAAAAGATGTATCATAGATTAATTATATTTATTTTGAAATAAGTTCCACTTATCCTGAGGAATTGAGAGAGAAGTATAGCTTTGCAACAGAGACCAGACTCTTTGAACCTTTACTGGGGCTTAATCCATATAATGTCTGGCTTTATGTATAGTGGGATAACCTTTTGGGGGCTGAACCCCAAATTTGAGCCTTGTTGTAATTACTACCAGTCGTTTCAGTGGCAGCCATGTTTGCTGCACAGTCATGATCCAGTGATGTTGACATGTAAATGGTGGGTTTAGGACTGATGACTTAATAAACATTTTAGTCATCAGTTCAATTTAACCCACGGATGTTGACTACAAAGTTATAAAGCTCAACAGAAAGAAACAAGTATGTTCTACAAAAATAACCAAGGAAAAGGCATAAACTAGGATGTTAAAATATGTTTATTGTATCAACAATGAATGCAAACGCTATGGCCAAACCCCATTACATACTATTCATGAAATGACGATGAGCACAGACAGCAAAACAACAGATGGTTAAATAGAAATTAAGCCCGTTATTTAACATCTCTCTAAAGGAAACGTATCTATTCGGTTATATAAATACACACCGTGGCCTGCTCCAGTGCCCCATTTACCATTCCATATATGGCAACAGACACTAGGGTTCAATTTTGGCAACCAGCAAGCAGCTGTCATTCAGCGACTAAACACATCAACAGCCATAGTCTTAGTGACCAACCACAAGGATGAAGACGACTGACAAGCTTAGAAGTTATGAGCAAATCCTGTACATGTCAATCAATCAAACCAAATACCAAAGCATCTACTAACGTTAGCTTACTGCTAGATTAGCGCTGCACTGCGAAATTACTTGTTTGGCTTGTTAACGCTAGCCACCCTTACTGAAGTATTGACAAGGTGGTAAGTGTCATAAATACAAAACAAATATTAAACACAAACGAAACGTAACGCTAGCTGTCAAAATAATGGCGCTGTTTGTGTGACTGTTGATAGCTAACGTTACTGTAGCAATGCACCAACAGGGCCACCAGTGGTTAGCTCGTCTTTGTCTATGAATTATTTTTAAAAGGAGCACAAAAAGCAAGCAAGTAAAGCTAAGTCGAGCTACAGAAAGGGCTACACACTGGTGTGATCTTCGCAGAGGGTCCCACACTCAGAAAAATACGTCGACTAGAAGGTACGGTTAGCACATGAAAGAAATACACACTCACCTTCTGAATTCTTTTCAACGCCATTGCATCAATGGCTATGCTAGGTAGCCTGTCAGCTAACAGTTAGCACTTCACACATACAATTTCGCTTCTGTGGCCGCGTATTTTCAAATCTCACTTTACGTATAATCAGGAAATTACGTCTAACATAAAGCAGGCTTGGGGCTTTTGGTTTCTAATACAACCTATGCGAGAAATTGTGTGTTGAATATTGATTTTTCTTTAAGGTTAGCTACAGAACAACCGAGATATTATGCTCTCTCCTCTCATCCCTACTCCTCTTCGTGCCTGGCAAACAGTTTTTGGTAACATCGCGAGATTTTTCTAACAAATCGTGAATTGACAATTACGACTTCCATGGTTGTAGTTCAAAATACTTTTTTTTTGTGATAGTTTTGACACAGTCCACTTCACAAAATCTAAATTATATGACTACGACAATTATTAGCCAGATAATCACTATAATTATTTCTTCCAAACAACTGCACATGACCTTCCTTTTGAACAAAATTACATATAAATATGTAATTTTGTTCAAAAGGAACATAGCTTCATATCATAATACTGTGACAAATTTAGCAGCAAAACTCCACACAAGAATCCCAGAAATTTGCAGATACCTACCTATATTTTGGCTGTGGCTACCAATTCTGTCCCTTCTGTTTGCCACTCTATCACACATTGCCTTAGATCAAGAGTTGTGTTTTATTTGTATTAAAAAAATATCTTCAAGTAATTAAATCATCACCTTGATCAATACAATCCTCATCTTTACCATCAAGTTCACAGCACTAATAAACGAGATAGGAAGGCAGTGATGTAATAACAGGGTTATACATGGCTTTTAAACATATACAATCTATGACTTCAACACAATAACTGAGGCCAGGTGTCCACAAGATGTCACTATTTGAAAAGAGCAAAAAACACACACAGGAAAGACATGACCAGAATAGATTATGTACAGCTTTGACCGGAAAATGTTTTTGCAAGATTTATAGAGTCATTTATCAAATTGAATGTTGCACGCTCAGAATCAATTCATTTATTCAAAGTTTTGTTTTCAAATTAATTTGTTCAAGTGCAAAACTGCATGACAATGGAGCAGCGAAGCACAATGAAGCCAAACACGTGTATTATTTACAAGAACATAAGAATAAAGAAAAAGACTATAGAATTGTTCATTCAATACCCAATCATTGTAAAGGCATATTCATCTGAGTCAGCTGCATGCTCCGATTTCTGCACAGCCTTGTCTCGCAAAGCCTCATGAGCTTCCCTTTATATGTCTTAAACAAGAGTGAAAAAAGAGCTCTCATTATTTTAGTGAGTATGTATGAATGGGTCGCAGTGTTCATTCTTCTTAAATGGCTGATTCAGTGTCAGGTTGAGGATCCTATCGTCAATGTGACACTGAGAGAGACCATTTTCCTTTGGAAAGCTGAAGATTCCTTCAGATAATATCTTATTGTTTGCTCATCTCTGTGCTCTCAATGACCTGCCTGTCCTCGGGGCCTGCCTGTAATCAGATTCAGCCAGCAGCAGAGGTAGCAGTTTGGGTCTTGTGCAGCAGGGGCCTTGTGTTCTGAGTTTGTCTACTTGGAGAGGCCATTTATCAGCATGAGGTTTTCAGACACAGTCAAGCCCACACTTTGTTGGCTTGAAGCCTCAGTTCACAAAGCCTCCCACAGTCACCCTACTGTAGTTTCCTCTGAAATCTCAAATCACATTGGTTTGCTTGCTACTGTGCACTTTAAACCTATAGGGTTTGTAGTTGACAGATACACTTGTGAGCCCTTCAGTTACGGGGTGATGCTACCTTGTAAATGTTCAAAGCAATAAGCAAGCAATGTCTGTGTTTCTATAAGGCAACATAACACTGACCTGTATGGGGAATTTCCCACCTAAACCCAGAAGTTAAGTTTATAGTTACAGGACTGGTGCCCCAAGTTCCGAATTGATGTATGAGCCAAGGCGTGAATGTGTCAGACCGGGGATGATATGGGTGGGGGTAGTAGCTTAGTTGACCTGTCTCATGAGGAATATAGCCTATAGTGCTGTTATTTGAAACCATGGACTCAGCAGACTCCAGTGATCTGTCTTTTTGGTCACATGAATCATCATTAGTAGAAGTTCCATTATATAAGAGAAAGCATTTCACTTATTGTGGCAATTAGGCTAAAGCCGTGTCTGAGCTGTAGTGTATGCCTCTCGGTGGCACTTTTCCCATGGTTGCCATGACAAAGCACATATGCTCACTGTCATTTTCAAAATTAACTTAAATGGATCTTGCTAATGTCTGAATTATCCAATAAAAGCACAACCAATTAATGCTGAGGACAAGCTGGGCTCACAGTCCCCAGAGGTGTTCTACCTTCGGCCAGTGTATTAGCTTTCTGAGGGCTCTCTTATGGAACAAAGATCCATTGTTCCCACATACTAAGAGATATTTGTTCACTCCTTGTATCAATGGTCTTGATTTGATTATACACTCAGGCAATATGTGCAAGCAGTGCTCATGTTTGCAGTGAAGTCAGCACTCTGCACAATCAAATAATTCTTGAGCTAAGCAACTAAAAAGGGTCATTATGTATGAAGCAATCAGTGTTTCATGGCTCATTTCCCTAGCTGTGATTTGATTTTGCTTGTCAGTGTTAAGGTGGCCTTTGACCTTGAAAATCTCTGAATTATTCCTCAAATCTTCCTTTTGTTTTTGTAGGTATTGTGAGTTTTAACAACTTGGATCAATCACTAAAAGTCCATTATAGAGCTTTCTGTAGCTTCACCTTGTCTCCTGGTGTTTTGTGCATTAAAACAAGCTGGTACATGCCTGAATGTTTTTTTTGGCTTACACGGTTCAAATGATGCAATCATATAAACATTTATAGCTTCAAGGATGTGCTTATAAAATGGCATTATATGCTTTAACTGTGACCATAGAAAACTCTGCAGGGTTTATTGGCCTAATTGCATAGCTGGTTACAGGATGTCTCATTTACAGGCAGGGGTCCTAGCACAAAAATAATACTTCAGTTTAGTGTTTTCAGTGACCAAACCTGTTTAAAGTGGCAGGCTGAGTGATGACTTGTTTGCTGGATAACAGTTTTTCTACTCATATTCAACAAGTATCAAAAATATAAAAACTAATTCTGAAGAATATTTTTATTGATGTTTAAAAAACAAGTTATATTAGATTAAACTATAGCAATGCATCCTACATTTGCATGTAACATCTTAATATGGAAAAGTAAATTCAGCCATCAGAGAAATGTAGTGAATTAAATGTGGAAGATTTTCCTCGGAAATGTACTAAAGTAAAAAAAGTATCACAAAATGGAAACACTCAGGTAAAACCAGTTCTCCAAAATGCACTTATAAGTTCTTGTCCAAACATACTTTACTTTCCACATTTGGAATAAAACAATATCACTAAACATTGTTGTTATTGTAACAGCAAGCGTGAGTTATGGACTCATCATCTCCAAAATGATTTATGGGTTCTTTTTTAATTCTTCTCTGATTATCAGGATTTAATGTCTCTCCAGAGAGAACAAAAAGAATGAGCTCAGATCCAGTCCCCTGTGTCTGTCACCTCTGATCCACCCTTATCAGATGTGCATCATGTGGAGCACAGGCACAAACCACACATATAGTCATAAAGAACCAGTAATCCTTTGGGGTTAAGCACTTAAAGAGCAATCCCCAGAGCCCTCTGTGTCTCTGTGTTGCACCACAGTTCTGGCACGGTGATTGACAGCTTTGGAAACTGTGCTGCTCTTGCAATGAGTAGTCTCCAGAGCCTAGGTAATAACTAGTTTGGAGTGTTGACTAATACATTTAGCGGTGGCTCTCCGTAATCAAATGCGTTCCAGCTGTTTGAGTTCTGATGACAAATTCAGGTTTTCCCAGTTTGCTGAGCTTCCTTGAGAGACAAAGGAGGGATTTCCTCTGAAACAGACAGACAGTGGCAGCACCAACAAATGGCTTGGTACTGTTATCAAATAGAAAGTTGGACTAAATATAAACTTATATTATCTGCAGTCTGAGCCAGTTCTGAAATGAAGGCAAAAGCAAGAGTTGAAACAATGTGTACATGTTTTCTACAGGCTACATTTACAAACAGAGTAGATCCATAGAAAAAGACAATAAAAGGTCAAAGGCAAATATCCTTGTTATCTTTCTAGTTTTGTTACGGTCAAGCACCCCCCTCCAGAAGATATGGGAGATTTGAATAGAACTGTAGCTACATGGTTCAGAGGTATTAAAGCAGCCACCTGTCGTTTGACAGGATTTTACTGTGCAGAGGTGTGTAGCTAGCGTCTGTGATTGTGTGTGAAAGTAAGTGACTAGGACATGGGGGGGCTGTCCATCCTGCTGCACAATAAACAGTTTGTTTCCCAGGAGCACCCCTCATGTTCCTGTTGTTGGCTCCATCGCTGCTCACTGGGAAACGTCCTGGCCTCTATTGTCCAGGAGGTCGGGGGTCACAGGATGCTCCTAAAGGCCCAAAAGGGGAGGTAAGAGGTTGGATAGTGAGGCATGATAAAGAGCTTGTC
>LKNJ01002209.1:45951-67504 GCA_002120245.1 Maccullochella peelii
CCCCCCCCCCCCCCCCCCATACACACGCACGCACGCACGCACGGCTTAAAAAACAAAACATTAAAATTTCTTCTTTTTTCCCTCTCTTGTCACACCGTCTTTCAATCCCAGTCATTATCAAGAGTTTCAGGAAATGAAATCAGGACAATGCTTCGACTGACCATTTCATACTGAACATCCTGATTGCCTTTAGTATGTTCTTCATGTGTAGAGCTCTGTTCCTTGCGTGCGTTCTTTGCATATCTTAAATGGAGGACTTAGTCCACAAGCTTTTCTATATAGAAAATGGGAAATTCAATCTAAGCAGCTAACAGAGGGTAAGGCACATCATTAAAGAAAAAAACAGCCAAGAAAGGAGTGGTTGTATTGTAACCATTGTCACCACACAGATGTTATACTTTAACCACAGACAGAGCTTAAACACTGGCTGAGACTATGGAGCAGATACATGCTTCTGATTGCAGTGACCTTTTAAACAGCATAGCACATAAACAGCCATATAAATGCTGTTTTTGCAGCCTGATTAAATATGTCGCCTCACAACAGCAGACGTTTATGATAGTTAAACAGAGACACCATGCTGCCATAATGGAAACTTCTTGCACCTCTCTTGAGACAACATACAAACTGACAGCACACTCTGAGATGTGCATCAGTTTGAGTGTGAAACAGTATACGTGCAATATTTCCTGTGAAGTTCATTTTTTTTAAGGCTTTTGAGCAAAAGTCTTATTTTTTTTACTGCACTTGAACCGAATAGCTTCAGGGCCTGCAGACTGTCCTGTGTCTCAGTTTACTGGAGGAATGGGATGAGTAGACATGCTACTCTCTGGACATTCACGTGGCCACATTTATCTTTTTTATGGAGCTAAGCTAACTGGAGCTTTGAACAATATTCCAGATGCTTGTTGCATATTACTAGTGGATTGCTATCCACAGGACCTCGACAAAAGGCTGTGATCCTTTCTGCTTGTATCTGCCCCAAACTGATATAGTTTATTTTCATCTGTGTTCTACATCACATTTGATGTGTAGTGCAAACAGATAACAGACATATCTACTGTTTCTCACATTCATAGGTAAAAATTACACATTATTTCCAAACCTAATTATTGCATAATTACAATGGTGGATGGTGAAGCAATGGAGAAAGAAGTATTAAAAACTTTAACTTTAGTAAAAAGTAGCAACAACCGTGTAAAAACACTCCATTTTAAATATTGTCCTGTATTCAAAATCTTACTTAAAGTAGGTATAATCTATATTATTATAATAACAATGTATCAAATGATAACGTGACAATGAGAACCGGATCGCTTACATCCAAGTTAATGACGGTAACATGAGAGACTACAGGCGCAGCACTTGGCCATCTTCACTTTTCAACCACAGGCAATTATGAATATAATGCTCATAGTTTGAGTTACATGTTACATGAATCTTCCTCCAGGCCTGACCCTCACCTCGTCTTGCCCTGTCATATCAGGTTAGGAGTCATACTGGAGTGGGGACGTGACAGCTGGAAATGGTTTGAGGCTCTCCGGATAGTTTGTTTTCGGACAACGCTGCAGGGAATGGATGAGAGACACGTGTAGGTTAGCCTTTGGCTGTAGTGCTTATGTGCCTCATGGCGATAAAACTGTGAATGTTACTGTGAATGATATCAGTGTAAAAATCTGCACTGCAGCATATTTAGTCTGTTCTTAGTGTTCTTTGCAAGAATGACAGGCTGATCAGAGCTGTCCAGGTATCCCAGTAATGTGTCACTATCGGAGTTAATTAGACTTCTCCGTGCTTTGAGCACTTTGACCTATTGGGGATTCATTTCCTGGTCTGTTGTGTTTCTAAGTCTGTGATTGGGGTTCTGGCATAATTTGCGTTCTCACTTCCCAATCCTTCTCAGATGGTGGGGTGCTTTTCCTTTCTTTATGACCAAATAAATCTAACTGGTGCCAAAGAGAAAAAAAAATGGGATTAAAATTCCCCATTCGCTGTCTTGAGGAGCCCAGCTGCACTGTACTGTTTGTTTTCCACAGCACGGTGCAGCTGCAGAGTCGAGCATTATATCGAGAGGTGGGCCAAGGCAAAACAGAAATAACTTATTTTTACTGGCACGTACTGTCCCATTCACAGAGTGATAATCGTATTGTGGAGTTAGAAAACAAGAACAACAGTCTGGTTAAGATCATTTGAATGTGGTTTATCATGCTTTCTGTGTGCACATAATATCTTCAAGGTGGTTTTCTTCACTTGCAGGACTTTTACAGTAGCTCTTCTCTCACAACAGTCTATTTCAGAAGACACACTGTACTAGCAGCACTTACGGCATTATGTTAAAGCGCACGAGTGATAACACAAATAGCGACTGTCACCAGAACACAAAGGGTGATAATAACCTAGATGGCTTAAAGGAGATGTACACTCTACAGAGCAACATGTACAGTGGTTTAAAATTATTTTAAGCTATTTAATGACCACACATGAGCAGCTAGTCATTCGTACAAGAAGGACTGAGCTGCAGAGAGAGAGAGAGACAGAGACAAACCATAGACAGAGGTGGGAGATAACACAGGAAGAAATGTGGTGCAGCAGGTAAGACATGTCTGTGAGCAATATAATCTGGGCCACAGCACGGTTAAGGTGATTCTCTGTAATGTCTGAATGTAAATGAGCTTGACTGCCCAGCAGGTTTATGAGAGCTGAACGTGATCACTCAATACCTGCCTTAACCTTGGAACAAAGTTCGCCAAAGAAGAGATGGAGGTGGGTTTTGCGCTTTGCTTAATTATCGGACTCATCTCATTCCATTTCTCTTGGAACTCTTTTTTTTTTATTTCTTTTTGCACAAACAGGCCTCTACAATCATGCCAATTTTCAGTTCTTAGTGTTCAGTGCTCAGTGCTTCTGATCATCATGACTCCGTTCCTTGCAAAGAGCACACTGCCAGCACATCAATTTACAAACAGCAAAACATAGCACCTATTAGCCTCTGAATTAATAACAACAGTCAAAGTACCAGGAAAATACATCTGTACTTTCCAAAGAGAGTATTTACTCCCTCACAGCTTAGCCCTTACAAATGATATAATCTAACTGATATTTATCACATAATTTGAACCCAAATCATCACAGATGTAAACAACTACATTTTGTTGACATGGCAGATCTCAGTCTCCTCATTACTCTTTATGTCCAAAAAGTTAAAGTGTATAGACACAAAAAATGCAACACATACACATTACAAGCTTTCTTTTTCTCCACAGCAACCCCACCTCCTGTGATTGTGTACACACTACCAGCTGTAGACATTCAACCACCAGCAGGGTTGTGCAGTGATTCTATGGAAGAAAGATTTATGCACCAACACATAAAGATGATAGTTTCCAGACCCTGTGCATTATTCTGATAGTGTACTGGACATGCTCCTTCTATAGCTGGAGAGAGTAATAATAAGTAATCCATGTGAAAAACAAAAGTCCTCATGGACTGGGAATTAGTTTATCTTCTCCTGTGGATACACACAGACAAAAGCCAGCAAGGACGCTAAAAATATGCCAAAGACTTGTGGTGCAGATTCCCAAGGCCAGAGAAAGGAAATAGACTGACAGTTTCTCCCTGACCCCTTTACAACCCCCCTGTAACCTCCTAACAACCCCCACGGGGGATCCTGTCTCTATGTGTAAAACAGACAGTCAAAAAGCATCCTGGAAACTTTAGAGCCATGAAAACAAGGGGACATGAGGAAGTCCAATAAGCTTATATGTAGAGGGCTCAGTCGGGAGATAATCTCGAGGCCACACAGACCAGGCGCCAAGCCTATAGAGCCTAAAAGCTCTATGGCGCAGCAGAGCAGCGTGGTCATTGTTGTCTTTGGAAAGTAAGCAGCTTCAGTGAGGCCAGTGGTGTGAAAGCCACCTCTCTTCTTGAGTGTCTGCTCCGGACCCTGTTGTTGACATACAGGGCAGGTGCAGCTGCTCTCTACAACTGCATCAAGTAGAACCCCCTCAACACACACACACACACACACACACACACACACACACACACACACACATAGAGCTTGGATGTCACAAGACAGGGTTATATGGACAAAGACAAATCTACCATTTTCTTTAATATCTCTGCAACAATCAGCGAGGCACTGCTGCGTTAACACAGGGCCCACAGAGATGAAAACAATGGCTGGATTCTTCTGGCTTGAAGATGGCTATGGGAAATGGCAGGGATGCCAGGGCTGATAAGTGACCGAGGGGCTCAAGTTACTTCCAGCTGTCTGCAGCCATGCATGCCTCTGCGGAATGTATGGTTCACGCATAATGCAAACCATTTCATTTGCGTAATGCTCGTAAAAATCTGGCGGACATATTAAATAAAGTCAACAGGCTCTCACTTGGGCAGGGTTTGCATCGCAGGAAAGAATCTCCAATCCTCTGAGGAGCGGCGCAGTGTGTCCTCAGCTGAGAAAACACGGACAGTTGAAGACTGTGACCTTGCGAGCGATAATGTTAACTGGATCAATAAAACCAGGCAATAGCAGAAAGCCTGGATGCAGCATCTGGAAAGAGTCTGACTCAGGCTTTGTGGACAATTATGGTAGTCACAGGGCTGTACATAGTAAATAGTGTCCATGAGGACCTGTTGGCTGTGCTTGTTTTTTTCCTTTAGCCATAAAAGGCAGATTTCCATATAGACACAGCAAAATAAAGAGTATATTCTTGTAATTAAAATGATGGGAAATTAAAGTTAATATAAAATCAAGCCTGTAAAAGATTAATAGTTTTTAATACAGGCTGTATTTTTGTGCTGTAAACCGAGTTACACTGAAAAGCTAGCGCCACACTGCATTAGCATCACCTCAATACCAGTGAGGGCCTCTTCCTGTCCATTTGGAAAATATAAGTACATTTTCAAGCTGCTGCACACTCCAAAAGGAGAGTGCTTTTGGCAGGCTTTGAAGTTCTCAGAAATAATGCTCCTTAAAAGCATCCTCTGCAATACAGAAAAACATGAACATGTATTTCAGTAAAGAGGCGTGAGCGAGCACTTCTTAGCAACCATGTAAATATGCACTGGAGGACCTGGACATGTTTGATGTCTTATAATGTTACACCCTTTGCACGAGCTGCATTGATTAGCCTTTGTTAAGGCATTATTCATTCATTCATTCATTTGGTTCAGTCATTCATTCATTATCTTTACTGGAGTCTGTCTGAGCACTGGACAGAAATGTGTTAATTCAGTCTGAATCTCACTGAATTAAATGCTATTGTTGCATAATTCTAATTTAGTATAATGTCACCCAGTCAACACTCATGTCATTAAAGTACTAGGTCTTCACTGAGTGTTTTTCTCTGCAGGTGAACCCTTTCTTGTCTTGAAAACAGGACCCTTCTAGAAAAGGATACTACAAATGCAACAAAACACCAGACAGAAGGAGAAAGGCAGGACTAAAACTTTCTTTTTCCTTCTTTGCACAGTTTAGTGTTTCAGTTACACCCTTTAGGCAGTAAAAACTGTCATCTAATCATATCCTCACACAGTCTTAAATGCCATATACGCCCATACCAGCCTGGAAAGGGGACCTTTCTGTGGATTAAAACGGATATGAGGTTATTTTTGTGAGATCCATGATTGCATGAGGCACTCCCATCCAGACTTAGTGTGATGACTGAGGAGCTGAGCTAATATGGCACAATGGTGATGCAAACAAGTTGTGTAAGTTCATCTGTAATGGATCCTGCCCTTTGGTTGAAAAGACAAACGTTTAGTCTTTTAAATCTGTGGATCCTTCTGTTATGTCTGAAAGAAAGTTGGTACATACTTGATGTGTGCTTGACGTTTCAGGATGTAAAAAAACTGGAGAAAATATAGATATCGTGGATAAATCAACACCAGAGACAGATATTGAATGATTTGAAAGCCTGGGATCAGTCATTTGTTTGATAAAGACTCAGGTGGACAACAATGTGTTTTACTTAGTGTAAATAAAGCATCTTATTTAAACAGCAGCATCATAAATATAAAGATATGAGACTGCATCTATTACAATCGTTCCAGATTTGTTTTGGCCAATTTTTTTCTTTGCTCCATCTCCAGAAATTCAAGTTGCACCAAACCGAATGGAGACATTCAGGAGGGCTCTTTAGATTAATAAAAGAACATGACTTGGGTACGCTTCAAAGACAATCAAGTGAGGCCTAAATCTCCTCAAGTGAGATAGATAGCAGCAGTAGCACATTGTGTGATCTGACATGTCCTCCGCACACTTTAACTAGTATCATTAGAGAGCTTGACAGGGCGGGTTTGGCCTGGCAAGACATGTTGGACACACTGCAGCAGATCAGAGGGAAGACAAGGGAAATGCTTTAAGACCTCTGAAACAGTGAGGCGAAAATATGATGAGGAGATGGGAATTACTGCTGAATTAAGCACCACTTTGATTGGAAACTGATTGACCGATGGTTGGCAAAACATGAAAGGATGACCTTGAATTCTCCAACGCGAGAATGGATTGACACACAGCATCTCTCCCTCTCCTGCTTGCTCTCTTCCACTATCACTGTCTCTCAAACACACACACACACACACACGCACACACACACACACACACACGCATGCACATAGCACCACACAAACACACATGCCCGAGCACACATCACGTGGAGAAACACATACATGGGTATGGACACACATGAGCGCTCCATCTCTGCTTTTTCACATTCTCTTTAGTAAAGGGGGGGGGGGTTAACACACAGTCACGTACGACAAGCCAGAGTTGAGAGAGCAACTTCAAAGTAAGGCAGATGCAGGGACAGCACCCTCTGAATAAATTTTCTGGCCACCAGTCGATCTGCCCCCAGGCTAAGGCTAAGGCTGTTCGCATCTCTCCTGACCCCTCATCAACTCCCAGTTAAAACCAATCCCTCTCCAACAAGTCCTAGAGAGAGGGGAGGGAGACATAGGTAAATATGAAGGAGATAAAATCCTCTTTCACGTGTTGCAGGTATGAAGAAATTAATTTTCATCAAATACTCAATTGTCAGGCTTTCCTAGAAGCAAAACTGCAGCTGCTTTGATGAATAAATCAGTGTGAGGCGCTTCATACCAACACAAAACACATAAAAGATACCTGGAATGTATTGCTCAGTAATTACTTGCGATTCTGTCTACAAAATAATTATGTTTTTCAAGCAAAGCTAAAAGCAATCAATTATTGTGCTTTATTTTCACGCCAGCAACCATTTTGTGACAATCGGCGTCGCTTTGTTTTTGAAATGGTGGCTCTCTCACTTTGGAATAAAACATTTCAGTTACGCTGGATTTTTTTTAAAATTTATCACAGAAGTGTTATATCTCACTGTGCTGTTAGAGCTTACAGCGAACAACAGTCTGCTTACTGCATGCCAGTGGTGCTTAATAGCACACTGCTGAAACTTATGCGTGTGTGAGAAGTGTCAGTATTTAAGAGATATTTCTGTTCAGCAACTGCTTATGCACGTCATTATTATTTTTCTATGTTGACTTGTTTTAATATTTGATTTCTTTATTAATCATTCATGAGGCTATGGTGCATGAGCACTGAATTATTGTAATTACACCTGCTGGGACACACACAGTCCATTACATCTCTGACATGTGGTACATTTAGAAAAAAACTGTACTTTCTCTGTTTTGTGTTGGTTTTGGGTATAGAAAACGATATTATAGGTCAGTGTCAAACTAAGGGGTTGCATCATAAATCTGGATGAACAAAATGAGCATCTTGTCTGGGCATCATTTGGAAAATGCATTCTCTCACATTCCCTGCATACTGTAGCCCAGAACAAACAATGATATGTACCCTGAGGGCAAATATTCACCTGTGTGTGTGCATGCAAGCGCAAGCATGTGTATTTCTGTGCACTAGAAGCCCACTACCCATAACTGCCCTGCATGCGATTCATAGAAGATGCAGTATGCAACTACCTAACGTGTTGCTTTTAACTGAATACAAATACACATGCTGACGTGCACGCACACACAAACACCCAGGAGGAGTGGGGATCTAATGAGGCCCGTGGAGACACTGCCGAATTGTCAGTCAACCCTCAGCTTGCTGACACGCAGTCGACAACATCAATGACTTCTTTTCTCAAACAGGGGAAGCCTATCGAATTGCATCAGAAGCAAAGAGAAGTCTGAGATCCACTGGACTTGGGCTGAGAAGGGTGGACATAGGGTGGGCCAAGGAAATGTTCTACAAGAAGCAGTCATGATTAAGATTTATGTGCAGGTTACTCCACAGGAACGAAGAAAAAAAAGTTGTAACCACTTCCCTTGTCCTTCCAAGACTGCTTGCAAAACCGGGCCTCTGATCCTGTTCCTCAAATCAACAAGGGGCCATGTATTTCAGTCTAGAGAGAAAGAGTGAGCCAGGCTTGTCCTGTCATAGGAGGCCTGGATGTTCAGAGGCTCGTCGCCTCGCTCTGTCACGCCTGTAGTTGTGCAATAATGGGCCATGCTCATCCCAGGTGTTATTGTCTTTCCCAGTGTATTGTTTCAGGACACACAGACGTGCAATTTACATGGCAGCGTGTAATTATGACTTTCTCACTAAAGCCTGGCCTGTCATTTTTTCACACACATGGAGGCTGTGTGGTCTCTGGTGCTAGCCTAGACAATACTGGAGCTATCACAGATACCACATGAGAGACTGCTGCTCAAGTTCACTTCAACTCCAATAGAACACAATTAAGGAAGCACATTATTTGTGCTTACCTTCATTTAAAATAGGCCAACACAGGCAACATTAGCTGATGGGAGGGGTTGCTCCTGTTTATGGTCATTTCTGCAATAATAATAGCTTTTAGTAATAAATTAATAGCTATGTCATTAATTTATTTGGTTACTGTATTTCTCCTTTTCCACTCTGTTCAAATTCCCTCGATCATTTCATTGCGTGGTGTGGTGGCTTGAGGGTGAAGAATAGCTGATCTGCATGGTGGTGAATGAAGTGTCGGTTTTCAGTAGAAACTCCTCCCCTACGGACGGGCTGCGCTCTTCTTCCACTTGAACAACCAAGTAGTTTTCAGGGCGCATTCCCCGGCAGCAATGTGGAGGGAAAGAGCGACTACTTCCAGCTGAAAAATTATATAGCCTACTTTTGCATCGGGCTTTTAAAAAATATTTTTATTTCATAGTTTAGGAACTTTGTGTTTGTTAGGGAAAACAGCGAATCGTCGCTTCTGCGGAGAAAGCAAGCGAGCGAGAAGTGAAGAAAACTGCAACCCTCAGTTGGTTTTTTTTGTGTGTTTTTTTTTTACTCGAGCCATTGTTTTCTTACGCATGGATATTAGGAGATGAAACCGGACGTGTTTCTTGGTCTTGAGTAACCTCTCGTCGCTTGGACTGGTAGTTTATGTGTTCCCCGGGCTCTGTAGGAGGAGGAGAGAGAGTCCCATTCCTCAGCAGCACAACAAGGAGAGACACGCAGGGGCCACAAGTTGTCCACAAGCTGCGAAGGAGGCGAAACTTTGCCAAGTTGCTGCGCATCCGGCCACTGACGCCAAACACTCATCGATATTTTCTACCAGCTTCTCTGGTGCAACTTTAACTGTGGATTATTACCGCAAGGCTCGCCATGGACCGCGGGATCACGTTCAGGGGATGAAAAAGGAGTTTTGAAACATGAACAGTTTCTTGTAGTTAGTTGACTACTCCTGCGGCTCGTTTGGACTACACTGATCTGATAAAAAAAAAAGAATTGTTTTCTCGCGATTGTTTTTTTTTTCCTCTCCTCGATACTACACACACTGTTCTGCAAAAATGCCACAGCTGAACGGAGGTGGTGGGGATGATTTGGGGGCCAATGATGAGATGATATCTTTTAAAGACGAAGGGGAGCAGGAGGAAAAGATATCCGAAAATGTATCGGCGGAAAGGGATTTGGATGATGTGAAATCCTCCTTAGTGAATGAGTCGGAGAGCTCGTCGGACTCCGAGGTAAGGGCACACTGCAAATGTAACACGTCCTCCGCACTACTCAGCGTGAAGAGAAATAAGATTTAATGCTGTTGAAAGTTTCAATAGTTTCTTCCCCTCCGTGTGTTATGTTCTCCCCTTGTCAGCCAGCAGAGAGGCGCCCCCAAACCAGACCCGACTCAGAAAGTTATGAGAAAGCAAGAGACTACTTCAGTGAAGGTAAAACAAACAAATAAATTAAAACATCCTCACTACTTTGTGAACTTTAGTTGGCAATTGTGTCGCTTTTATGCCTTTATCAACCCTGACTTTTCTTTATCCCTGCAGCACTGAGAAGGCAGCAAGATGGTGGCTTTTTTAAGAGTCCTCACTATCCTGGCTACCCGTTTCTCATGATCCCAGACCTCACCAATCCCTACCTATCCAACGGTTCACTGTCCCCGAGCGCAAGAACAGTAAGTGTCCCCGTGGCTGTGTTACTCTTTACTCTCTTTTTCTTCATTTTGTCGACAGCGTGCAAAAACTTTGGCCGTGCGTAAAAGTTCCTTGTGCACTGCCAGACCGCCATATTCCCTCCGAGTGGCCTCTCAAGGAGTACTAACTACTTCTTTGTTCTTTTTGGGGGGGATATACATGTCTCCCTGCCACCCACCCTCGGCATGGCTTGCATTTGACAACTTCTCATTCGGCTCAAAGTTCAGACACATAAGTCATTATTTTTTTTATTTTGGAGGGAATGATTTATGGCAGCTCCTTGTCGAAAATACCCAGCAACAATACTTTATTGTGACCTTGCCTCCCTACAGCTGATTTTATCTTATGTGTTATAACCACTAATTGCCTATATGGACTTATATCTTGAAGTGTAGAGGCTAGTATTTTTCTAAAAATGTTATTTTACAATTGCAAAATATTTTTAAGTTGGTCTACACCCACTAGATTGTTTTCCTTTTTGTACTTGGTGCTTTAAGGGAGGCATTTCTGTAGTATGCAGGCTAGGAACTATCAGCTCAGTGTATTTTAGTCACTACATGCTTGTTATACACATGCAGAAAATTGAAAAAAAGGAAGCTGTTCCTGAAGTCATATCCTACAGTAACAACTATGTAATACCTCACTTTGACACACATGGGAGGCATTTCCCTGCAGTGTCCATGACAGTTGTTGTCCAGAGACTTTTAAAGTCTAGATAAGGTTGACAGGCTTGAGTAAGTGCTGTTGATGCAGCGTTTGCAATGAGTCATTTACTTGTTGCATCACATCAGTTGCCCATGAAGCTGGAAGGGGCTTTTAAACAGCACTGCGAGAATTGTTGCATTGGTTTGTTTGCTGGTATTGTGTTCTTTTTCCAATATAAGCCATAAATATCCACGCATACAACGGGTTAATTAAGCACGGAGACCTTACAATAATTTCACACCAGTCACGTCAGAAAGTTCATGAAAGAAAACCCACACTGACGGAGGTCTAAGAACATGTTATACGTAGTTATAATGAATACTGGTTCCAAACAAAATACACATTTTTAAGCAATTTAACCAACAGTGTTTGGAATTGTAATCTAAATACAATTTAAATTGGACTATGCAAACTTCCTTGAAATAATCCCTGCTGGAGAGCTGTGTTCCTCCGAGGTCGTCCATCCCCCAATCCATGTCACATCCCCCCAAAAAACAAGTACTTTCGTTAAGGCCTGGCAGGCATCTGACTGAAAAGACACCCCCCCCTCCTTTTTTTCTGTCTCCTTTTCACTGTTCCAGGCCCACTCCCCTCGCCTCCCTCTACCTTCCATTCAATTAGAAAGGCGTTAGTTGACCATTGTTATTCTGAGCAGTCTTGATGGCTTCATTGGAGGTCTCCATTGGGGCTCATTAACTAAATGGCTACTCTGCTCACACTAGCTGATACTTGTATGTAGATCGTCCATCTCGTTGCTTTTGGCCACCAGAGTTTCGTAAGAATAATGTCAGAGATAGGCTACACACACTTGAATATAAATGCATCATAATATTTTGTGAAGGATTTTTGCAGGGGAACGTTGGTAGATTTTTTGTTACAAGCATAATAGTCTAAAATAATTGACTGAATTTTTAGCAGTCTTATTATCTGGTCTCTGCTTTGTTTTGTCTTGTGTCTCTGGCATTAAAAGCTGCTCACTTCCTTGTGGTTTTTTTTTTGTCCGGTAAAACAAAGTTGAAAATTTAAAATGGCTGTTCCTGTTGCTCGAGGCAAAGTAACAAATAATTGGAGAGGATTTAAAATTCAGAGGTATAATCCTCCATGGCAGAAAAAAAAAAAAGAATGAGGTCAATGGGACAGAGTGAGCTGACACTGTCAATCACCAGCGCGGCAGAAAACATGCAGCCAGACAATGGCTGGCATACTTAGCAGACGTCTTAAGGTCTCCATATTGCACATGGCTCAGTGTGAATGCAGTGAATTGGATTGATGAGAGGTTGGACGTAGTATCTTTTTAGGCTCGCATTCTTGGGGGTGGCGGGGTTTGGCTTGTTTACACCTGTGGATGAAGTTCTATACAGTCTTATTTACTGGATGGTATTTACCAGTGGCCTGGATCCACCCATGTCTGGCCAACAACTTAGTTTAACTAATGAGCTCCACAGCTACATTTATCATGCATAATCATTCAGTGGAATACGCTGATTGGCTCGTGAGATATAAAATTCGCCCACAGGGTCACCTAATTTGTGTTGTCACCTCCCTGGTCTTGAGATACAACCGATCCCAGGGCCTGCAAACAGTTTATTATATTGTGTGTCTTGGAAAGGCCTGTTGGGACAGACAGATTTGTTTTATAAGTGTAGTGTGGTATGTGGTTGTACTAGTGCTGCATGAGGCACATTAAAGTTATGTCTCTCAAGCAGATCATGTGATTAATACCAGGCAACAGAATCCAGGTGGAGAGCTGCAGTTCCATTGCTTTGAGCTGAAATAAATATTTTTGTAATTAGAGATAGAACAATGTGTGCAAGTGTGTGTGTGAGGCATTCGTTTTTACATTTTTTTACATGTATCTATTCAGCCCCCCCCCCCCCCCCAATAATAGAGGAGTATATAATGTATATATGTTCCGTGCATGTCTGTATATAAAAGAACACACTGCTGGATAGTAGATATGAGATGTTGCTCAAGAGTCGTCGTGCAGTGATTTCATTCCGCAATGTGCTACATGATGAAGGATTTGAGGCCTGAACTTTTAAATTTGGATGTGGCAAGCCTATCATGAGCAATGAGAGACAGGCCTACATGGGATCAGCACAGGGTTCCCCTGAGGGCCAAGCATAACTGATTTAAAGCCTGCTCAGAGCTGACATTCTGCTGTAATCCACTGAGAGCTGAGGAGGAGGTTTAATGTTTGCAGAGATGTTCCACCAGACTTCTGCCTGCTGTGAGTGCAGAGCCAGAGAGGTTTTTTTTTTCCTACAAGCCTGACAAATCTAGCTTATTGTTTGTGGATTCATTGATGTGATTATCACCGCATTGTTCCTGTAGTGACGGTCTAGTGCCAGATTTAATTGGTGAACACACACTCTGCTTGACGCCACCTCTTGTCAGCTTCATCAGCACTTTTAGATAACTCTGCGAGTACATCATCATCATCACCAAAGATTGAAATGCCTCTTGTGTGTGAGAGGTTGGCGAGTAAGCGAGAGCGAGGTTAGCCACTCAAATATATCTTCATCAAATACGCAGTGGGTCACTCGAACTCCCGAGCATGATTGTTGAATAGAAAACTGTTTGAGATTGAGATATGAATGGGAAGCTTGTGTAAGTCTGAACATGTCAGTGGCTGTGATTGCATGCCTCTCTGACGACCCCCCACCCCCCACCCCCATTCTTTCTACTGCTTTTGGTGCTTAAAAATGTGCAGAAACAAAGAAAAGTCAACACAGACATTGTCCCGCTGAATAAAAGGGCCTCTCCCTGCATAAGCAAACGTTGTTTGCGTGGTGGTGTCTTTTCATCAGGTGGCTCACTTGGCATTTCACTCACCTTGCTGCGTACGTGTGTGTGTGTGTGTGTGTGTGTGAATGTGCACACATGCTGCACGTTTGTGTGCGTAAGGTCTGCGAGTGTCGGGTGGGAGGGTGGTGTGTTCAGGTGAGGCTGTGTGGATACTTTGCAACAGAGCGAACAGTGTACAGGGCTCACATTCTGACAACCCTCAGTGTTGTATTCCTGAATGTTAGCGCGCAAATATTTTTTCAAGCTAGCGCTGTGTCAACAGAGCTTGACATTTTTTTGACTAAGTTGATAGTTTTTAAAAGATTTTTTCTTCAAAGGCAAACACACCTACATCAATTTAGTGGCTCTGTTCAATTAGAAACAGATCGCCAGCAACCGCAGAAATGCCATCGCTGGCTGAGAGCTCTTGCCTGGATGATTCATTTTGATAATGAACTCATTGCTGGGGCTTAAATTGGGAAATTAAATTAAATTTGGCACAAAAAATGTCTTTTTCAAATATTAAATGAATCATGAGAAGGAGAGGGGTAGTTTTGAACTGATGTTTGCACATGTACATTTTAAAATAGAGGCATTTTAATTGATTGCTGTATGAATTGTTACGTATTTTAACAATTGTATGTATCAGCTATTACTTTTATATTACACTGGGGTAATCAAGGTCAGGTCTAATTAGTGCAATACAAACCAAAGCAGTTTATAGTGGTGATTATGGTGCCATAATGTACTACAAATGTTCCACTTTACATGCCTTATAACCCACTCACTGTGTGACAGACACCTACATCAGCAGATGTCATAAATGGAGACAGTACACTTTTTGTAATCTGTAGCTTTAGTAGCGTCACATACAAACTCCTGTTATGGAGTTTTACAGGAACATGCAGTTTGCATTGCATTTTCAGACCGTGGATGCTCACGCTCACTTCCTAGCATCACTTGTATAGAACTGTGTGAAATGGTGTCAGTCCTGGTCTGTATCCTTCCCTCTTTGGTCTCTGTGGAAAGCATGAGCTGGCGTCAATTCCTCCCGCTACCCCATAGCCTGCTAGTTCACTACCTAACCCACCCACTTGCCCGCCTGACATTAGAAATTCTGTTTATAGCGCTCTCCGGCTTCTCGAGCAAGGGGCCCATCAGGAGCATCTCAGCACCCTTTGAGGAAAGGATAACCAACCAATCTCCCCTCTCCAGCCGCAGACTCCCCATGTTCAGTGACATCAATGAATCCCTTTGATGTGCCAAGATGAATATGTGTGCAAATGTGTTTTTATCAATTAATGTGTTTTTCTCATTTGCTATGTTTGGCCAGAGCTACTGTGCAGTTTGGTACATTGCTTTTCCCTGTGAAAATTTGGGCGAACTTGTGTTTGAGCTGAGAGACATTTAGCCGAAGGTGAGCATCTCTAACACACCTGAGTTCACGCCAAAATCTCTGCTTTTCTTTATAGATTTGAAGATGTGTTGTTGACCGTGTCTGTTCAACATCCTAACAACAAAAAACTCCTGTTGTAGAGTTAGACGTGTTTCAATCAACACAAAATCTGTAGCTGTTTATAGAGGGAACTGCAGGTCATGTCTGTGCATGCTCTGTCTCTACTTTTAAATAATTGCAATCCTTGAGTGGATGGTCACTGTAGGGTTGAGCCATTATGAGACTCACAAGACAGAGGGGTTGAGGTTGAAGCAATGGAAAACCAAAGCTTGCTATCTGTAGTGCTCCACAGCTGCAAATTATCAAAAAAAGTAAGTTGGAGATGGAGATGTGGGAGGTGGAGGCATGTATCATGTGTCATGTGCATAGTCATGTCTGTTCTGTGGTATTAACCTGGAGTCCTGGTGCAAGGGTGGTGGGCCCTTGGATTTATCAGGAGGGTAGTCAGACTCACTCCCAGGTGACCACAGTCCTGAAAACGTTTGTCCTGAAGTTACTTCTACTTCTGATCATGGATTAATCGTCTAACTAATTTATCCAGTAAAAATCACTTTAATCCAAAACAGAGCTCGTTGCAGCTTCTTTTCTCCTTTTTGTGTCATGTCAGCATGTCACAAGATAAATATGTTTTGGTTTATAGATGAGCTGAGATGAGATATGGCTGCAACTAATGTTTATTTTCATGATCAGATTAGTTTGTTGATTAATTGTATTAATCGTTTGGGCTATCAAATTTCAGAAAATAGTGAAAACTGCCCATTATAATTTCCCTGTTCCCATGGTGACGTCTTCACGTTGCTTGTTTTGTCTGACCGACTGTCCAAAACCCACAGATATTCAGTTTACTCAAATATGACAAAGAAAACCCAACAAATTCTCACATTTGAGAAGCTGGAAGCAGTGATTTTGGCAATGTGTGCTTAGAAAATGACTGCAACGACTAATTGATAATCAAAATAGTTGCCGATCAATTTTCTGTCCCATATACTGTAAGTGTATGTGGCCCTTTCATAGCCATAACCACTACTGTTTAGCTCACATAAAGAAATGTTTTCCCTCTATAATTGTACCTTAAACGCTTCATTCCATGCTAATAAAACGTGATTGTACAGCAGGAAGAAAAAGAAAAAGCTCTAAACAGGGTTTCATCAGTCTGGTATTCCAAGCAGCTGTTTTCAGTTTAAGCACTGCAGGCAGCAGGAGGGGGAGAGACAGAGAGAGAGAGAGAGAGAGAGAGCAGGCAGGAGGAGAGATTGTTGATGAGATGTGGTGGTGGGAGCATAAACTGGGGCAGATACGGGTCCTGCTATTCCTTTGCCTGTTATCCCGAGGTGGGCCGGCTTCCAGACCTGGAGGCACTCACTTATCTGAGGGATTCTGTCTCCCACAGAGCACCATAGTTTCTCCACCGTAGACCACAATGCTTTACCATTCCCTTACAGTCACAGCCCAATCAGCAAACAGCAGGAGGCTATCAGATCATGCACATGTTGCATCAGTACTACTGAGATTTGTATCAGTTCACATACAGGCCATAGGCATGAGTTCTCCCAGCCCTGGGTCTGTTAAAGGCCATGTCATACAGTACGTGTGTAGTATCAGTGAGGTTGTAGTGGTCATACTAAATTAAGAAGTGGATGGATATCCGTCCAGGATGAGGTTAGTTGACAGCGAGCAGAGCAGCTGTTCTTGTAGAAGTTATAAATCAGTTTGGCTGCTTCCCACTCAGTTTGTCCTGTAATGGTGGAGCGAGTGTGGACTGCTGGTGCGGCTCATGTCCCCTGACGGACACATGTCACGTCAACACATTGCACCTGCATACACGTGCGGCATACTGCACACAGACTTTAGCCTATATAGATTATTACATTACTCATAAGAAAGTTCCTCTTCCTCTTTTATATGTTTTCTGTTGCACCATGGATCCGTGTTTCACTTCATGATACTTAAAAATAAAGATGAAAACTTAAATTCACTATGAACTATAAGCTGTAACTGATGAGACTGATGCGTATGGAATGGATTGTATGTTCGACTACATAAATCTAAAAGGCAGCTGCAGGGAATTTTCCATGTTTAATACATTTATATAAGCAGGACATGTGTTACTGTGTGGTTACTTTCACTAAGATTGTCTTAAATACAAGGGGAAAAGATAAGCTAAGTTTAAAAAGAGGGGCTGAAATAGATTTTTTAGACTTATTTGGTTAAGTCATTAGTTTTTCTTTTAAATTAAGGTCAGGTAAAACTATTTTGGCTAAGGCTAGGATAGAGATAGTATAGAGTAGTTTTTAATAAATGTTTAATGTAAAAGAAAAACCCCAGCATGGTCTGTAATTGTTAAATATCATAAATACAAGTACAATTTTCCCACGATCTCAGGCTGTTTGTCCTAATATATATATAACCTCTGGGTGCCCCTTGCTTCCCTCAGTTACCCTCACAAACCAATTGTACTTGTTAAGAAGTCACAATGTTCTGCGGCGCAACAAATCTGATTAAAGCCGAGCAAAGGCACAAGTCATCTAAAATGTGTAGCCTCCTTATCTGGAACCAGACTTGTGGATCCTGTTAGAATAAACAGCAGAAACAGCAGAAACTACTGATGGGCTGAGAATCTCACTCTTTCCTGACCTTATCTGCTCAATTTAAAATTATGAGGTAATGTTCTTGATTAGTTATGAGTAATGGCTGTTGTTGAGGGCCTTGTGCTTCTCAGACATAAGACACTCTTTAGTGATAGCGGGGTTCCCCTTGCGCCTGCCTCAGATGATCAGCATCATTAGGTAACTTTGTTTGGAGATTTTATCATTTGATATACTCAGGTTTGTCTTTTGGTTGCGCTCTTTCTGTCAAATGCGCATTAGCATGAGGTGAATCTTGTATTGGATGATAATGATGGACATAGGAGGGTTGAGTGGCAGCTCCACACCTCTGCTGACATAATCCCTCATCCATTTACATGACTTGATACCAAATCCCTACAAATGTGACTGACTTATTTGCTTCAAATTTAGAGTAGCTACATTAGAAAAAAAGATCCAATCAGTCCTATATGACATGGAGTAGACCAAGGAGCCCTTTTGTTTGATTTGTACATGGGTTGGAGGGGCTGGCTATTGGAAATCCCTGAAGCAGGCTTTAGGGGCAGGTCTGATTCTCGTGTGAAATGGGAAGGCTCTATAGCTCTCGGCTGACTTGACTGGGGCTGTATGGGTGTGTTGGCAGGGGGAGCGCCGGTCATGAATAGGGTCTTTGACTACCTCAGACTTGCCCTGAAAGGCAGGACAAAGACCCTAGGGCAACGGCTTAGAGCCTCACAGCTGAGCTACAGAATGCTTGGCCGAGTCTTCCTCCCTCCTTGCCTGATTTAAATACTACAGTGGCTTTCAGCATTCTGGCGACGGAGGCTTGCATTCAACCGCAGCACATTTACCATCAACTTTTCTCTCTGTTTTTGTTTACAGTATACTAATGCCAGCGCTGTTCACGTAATCCATTGTATAGAATCCATCAGAGGTGCTGGTGAATATGCATCAGCGACTCTCTTAAAACCGCCTGAAGATTAGCTTCATGTTGTTCGTATTAAGCAGATTTTTTTTGGATACAGACTAACTGCTGGCATATGTGTGTATCACTGCTAATCACAACTCTACTCGGAGTCGTTAATTATAGAACTTTTTTGCTTATCTTCGTGCAAGATGGAGATGTTGGCAAGTAAACAAGACGAAACTTGGTGCACACCTCTAATTGCTTGATTATTTTTGACAGATCTGTTCGACTCTTCGGCTTCGAGATTTGCAGGGGCAGAATAAAAAGCTGTAAATCTTTTCTGCAGAGTTAATGGGGTTATTTGAGTCCTGTCCAGACACTCTCTCCCCACACAGTGTCTAGTTTCAGATGTCACTCAGAGCTTTGTTTGCCCCCCAGGGTGAAGGGTTAGAGGTCAAGGTTCAGGGCCAGTTGGCTGAGTGGCCACAAAAGCCCAGGCTTCCCCTCAGCACATCCGATCCCTTCTTCCACACCAGCCTGCAGCCACAATGAAGGGATCGGTTTGCAACATTTGTCTTTTCTTATTATAACCTAAAATTAATTTTTACTTATGTCCGGAATTGTAAGGGTATAGTTCACAGTTTCACAGTGAGGTCATTAAACTGGCTTAGGTTTTACGGCTTGAAACTTTAATTGTTTCTCAGTGGAAACTTACAAATCTACAATTATTCAGTTACAGTTCTTGTTTTGGAAGAGTTTGAGCATTTGCTGTCCAGCTACTGTGAAGCCCATTGTTATCATAGAACACATCCTTAAATTGGTATTATTTGCATGATTTGAGAGTTTATATTTCTGAGATTTCTGCAAAGACCTCCTTATTCTCTCTTTGTCTGTCGACAGTAACAATGAAGAGTTGCACCTCAGCAAAATCTCACACCAGCCTGTTGGAAAAAAAAAAGTTCTCAGTTCTCTTTCTTTGTTCAAAACACCTTAGAAACTTTGCGAGCCCACAGCTTCACCCGCATCAGCCACCACCCACAACCTCAACTTTTCTCCACCACCACCCAAACATGTCCTCCAGCCAGGTTTATTATGCCGTTTCACGCAGACCAAAATTGCAGCTGCATGGAGAACAATCTGGAGCACATTAGCTCAGGCGCTGTGATTTATAAATTGTTTCTCAGGCCATAAATCCCTGCTGTAATTGTGCACAAGCACCCCTCTCTTTCTCCAGTCACTCCCCCTTCGTTCTCCCTCTCTCTCTCTCTCTCTCTCTCTCTCTCTCTCTCTCTCTCTCTCTCTCTGAGCAGCTTACAGTCCTGGGGTTAACACTAATTGTTTGCAGAAGTGTGCAGTTTGGATTGAGTAGACGTTTGCTGCATTGTGCCGCAGATTTGGGGCTCGTAGAAAACAGCTCTTCATGAAAGATAAACTTTCCTACTTTTTTTATGCCGTTTGTAAACCTCTTTTGTCACGTGGTCCTAAATGGGATGTGAGCATTTTGTCTTCAGCTCCGTGTTACTGTGGTTCATGCTCTGCATTCCTGAATACTGTGTAATTATAAGGGGCCTCTCCTAAACTCTGTCCCTGGGAATTTGATATTTACAGCAGCCCCTGATCGTAATCACCTTGCCGTTCCCATTATACTGTATTGAAACTGAAAGATAGCAACAGCTGTATATATTGTTTTAAATAGCATGCCCAGCCTTGAGTTCTCAGTGGTCTGGTTAATGTTATGAAGACATTTTTCAGCAACTTTTAAAACTGGAACAGCTTATATAAATCATTGTTAGTTCCTCGAAAACATCTCTCTTCTCAAGATGTATAAAAAGTAATGTATTCAATATTGACAGAACTACTCCAATTGTTTTGCTTTCAAGAGGCCTGATGAACTTTGAAGAGATAGGGGACTTCATTACCCAACCTCATCCCGCCTTGTGACTCTTCTAAAGGCATTTTTTCTCCAACCCCGAAAACCTATACGTTCTTACTGGAAAATTTATTCTTTACAAAGTTTCAGACATGTAAGAGGATCCCTGGATGTGGACAGGAATTGAATTTATAGCCAAACCTATGACTAGATCATGATTGAGCACTCAATGTCACTACGCGCAGCATGATGAAAATGAAGCCTGTAGATTGCAGGGGAATGACATTTGCAAATGTTTCAGGTATAAAAATGTGTTGGCGACGTTCCAGACCTCCCTGCAGTCCGCTGACAATACGCATAACTAATCCTGGGGAATGTCACGGTTGTAAGTTGTGCACTTTGTTGCACACTGTGGAAGTTTGAAACTACTTTTGAAAATATTTTCTTATTCAATAAGATCCTGTGTAATATACCAAGCATTATATGTCAAATTAGATTATTTTCAGTCCCAAAAATAATTCTTTTTTTGTTGTAGTTTGTCTGATTTAGTCTGTTAGAATTGGAAAAATGTCAGATAGAAGAAGAGAATTATTTTGCTTCAAGCCCATTTGATTCAGTTGAAAATTTTAGTTTTTCTGATATGTAGATGACACTTTTTTTTTTTGCGTCATAAATGATATGGGTTATATTTCTAACAGTCGGGCTGAGTGTCGAAGCATACCTGTGGCGTGTGAATGTATCTCTGTGTTTGAGTAGAGCTGGAGGGGCAGGCGGCGGGGCGGGGGCGGAGAGGAGACGGAGAGTGGAGT
>LKNJ01002210.1:0-31859 GCA_002120245.1 Maccullochella peelii
TCCTCATTCAGGCCAAAAAGTCTACTACATGCTGTCCTCACTCCCATCTTCTGCAGAGAGTTGTGCATTCCTTCTCACAACAAACACAGGGGTAACAGGGATTTGAGGAGTGTGTGCGAGCACGTGAGAAAGAGACTAAGAGAGAGAGAGAGACAGAGAGAGAGATAGTTGAATCACCCTACATGAGCATCAGCCAAAACTGGAACAATGAGTTCCCTGTTCAATTCCTCCCCTACCTGCCCTACATGGTTTGTCCCAACATTATGTGTAACCAAAAAGGATAGAACAACAGACGAAACGAGAGAGGGAGGATAAAAAAAACAACCACTCTGCATGTTTTCAAGTTTTTAGATGCTTGTTTTAATGAGTTTTGAAATCCCCCTACAATAAAGGCCTTTAAGCACAGACAAAAGGAGGGAACGGTGTTAATTGCACAAGCTTCATCATAAAGAACCACATACATTAGCCTACACACAAAGCCTTGGAATACATTGATTTTGCTATAACAATAACATTTTCTCTTGGCTATTTGGCAGTAGGGAACACAAGCATTTGTTGGGCCAAACAGAAAAATAAAAAATAAAATAAAAAGATTATTTATAAGATATATTATTTCAGAAATAGGGAAATATAATCCATCTGTATTTTAATACAATTATTACAGTAATATATATAGATTATGATATTCACGTCACTAGTGACGACACAAGGAGGACAGACAGTTCTTGTAATCATTTGTTATTATAAAAACAATATGAGTGGAAAAAACTAATCTCAAATTGCCGGTAAGATGATTAAAGAGTTTAATAGGTCGATAATAGATCAACAAACACAAGAGCAAAAGGCACATGAGTGAGAAGTAAAAACAAACCCTGAATGAAACATGGCACCAAAACAGAACGGCAGTGGAAATGGATTTGAAGAGATTGTGACTCCCAACCTGTCTGGAGGAAATGAACATAAATGTGTATAGAAGAAGAAGGTTTTTCTTCTTTCCTTTCCAATTAATTATCTCGCTATCCCTCAGATTGATCTTGTGACCCGTTGGAGGGGTCCTGACCCCCAGGTTGGGAACCACTGGCATAGGGAACATTACTAGAAGATTGACAACTGAAGACAAATAACCATCCAGTGGTAGGAACCTGGTGTTAGGATAAGACCTGATGAACAGTAGTGCATCCATTGAAGGGGGAAAAGAGGTCTGAGGTCACTTTGACAGTGTCGTTGGGTCATTTAGACTCACAGTGAAATACAGCAATAAAATATTTTCCTAACATCTTAAAAACACCTTTACACCCCGCCCCGATTACAGAAAAAAACTGGCAGAAAAGTGACACAAATTAACAGCAAATAGTCTCTCAACCATCTAGATATTTAACATTCAACTTTCAATAAATACATCTATAAAGTATGTCACATTATAAGTCATAATATTTGCTCTTCTCTTGTTAAGATCTTCAGGCTACCTTTGTATGTTCTTACTCTGAACATACTTTCATAGTATAACAGGTTTGGTGTTTGGCACAGGAATAAAATATATCATACTTTACAGAAAACATATAATGCTGGTAATGAACTAAATTAGAATCTGCACTGTATAAAAATAATTGGCATATTATAAATGCAAAATTATTCTATTAAAATGCTTAGTGACGGAAGTTACTGCAGTTTATGTGACTGTAAACTGCAACCAGCTGCAGTCTGGCTCCTCTGGATTTAAAACCACGGCACAAGAAGAGACAGAGAGCAACACTAACTCAAGAAAACCCAGTGTGACGCCTGCATACCTGAAGTGAACATCAGTAAAACAGCTGTGAATGACTAGAATTAATGTTCTTCACGGGTATTTTACAAAGCAGGTTTACAAAGAAAGTCCAGATAACTTGTTGTTCATAGGCAGTAATCAACATGTTGTTGACCCTAATATTCAGGGTTTGTTTCACATTTAGATATTGATTATATATCTCTAGGATCAAGCATCTTTTTTTCACAATTATTTGGCAAACTTTATAATCCCACTTTGTGAAAGAGACCCTTGGTCTTATCAGGTGTTTTGGTGCTGAGCAGCATAGCTCTGCATATACTCCAGCTGTCCAGATGTGGGCGACACTGAGCCTCTTTTCAGCCTTTAATTGTTCCCTGCAGTCCCTGTCTATGGACTTCCTGGTTAGCATATGACACTGATCGGGGTTCAGCTCTCTGTCTCACCCCCTCAGCGGCTGGTTTTATGATACAGAAGAGGTCTGCGAAACTCAGATCTGTGTCTGATGCCTGGGAAGCAGGACGTCCAGCAGCTCAGTCCGTCTTCCAGACCGTATTCAGGACCTTCACCACCTCCTCATAGATGATGAAAACTATGGCCACATCCAGACACACACGGCCCAGCCGAGGAATTGTCCCTTTATAGAAACTACAGATGGACACAAAGAGAGAGAGGGGTGAATATAAAATATAAGTGTTTAGGAAAAGGCACATATATTGATGGTTGATAGATATCTATATCCAGTAGCACCATAGTAACATATCGGCAAGAAATTCTAAACAAAATTTCAACATTTAATTTTATCTTAAATGGTTTATGTCTGTCTTTAACATCTTGGCACTAGAGCTGCAACAATTAGTTGATCAATTAGTTGATCGAAAGAAAATTAATTGCCAACTATTTTGATAATCGATTAATCGTTTCAGTCATTTTTCAAGCAAAAATGTTTTGGACTGTTTGTTGGACAAAAGAAGCAATCTGAAGACGTCGGCTGGAAATTTTGATGAGCATTTTTCATAATTTTTTGACATTTTATAGACTAAAAAATTAATCGATAATGAAAATAATCATGTTCAAAATAAGTGTTCTCACTTTAACATGCTATCCCTTGGATTTGTGTGCTTTGTAGATCCATAAATAAATCAAATTTTAAAAATCCGACTGTATGTATTCTTTAAAAACATCAAACATTATACATATAAATGTAGAATAAAATTAAAAAGTAGAATGAAAATCTTCATTAGGTGTCTGGAGGTAAATATTTGTAGATTTTGTTCAAGTAGACATAATGTATTATTTATGTTTAATACTAAGGTTGAACCTAAGCCTATAGGGCTTTCCCATGTACTGTTAACAACATACTGTAACTTGAGTTCAGTTGAGGCATGCAGTGGTAAAAGGGGCTAAAAGCCTGCTGTGAAACTAGCACTATAATCCAAAGCTAAACTAAAAACAAAGTGGAGGCGTACTCACGCTGCCAAGCCCTCATATCTCAGTATCTTTAAAGCACAGTCTAATGTGCTTTTATATTTATGTGCTTCCAGACCCTTTGGAAAGACAAAAAAGGCATTGTTATTTCTAATCAATGTCGGTAGGTGGCAACAACTTGACAAGTTTGAATTAAAACACCAAAAAGGAACACAAAGTGCTTTTTAACGGCCACCATATTATATACCTGCATCCTTGTCTTGATTACATCTAGTGGGGTGTTTCCAAAGACACTGGCTGCTCCAGCTATGGCTCCAAAGGCTCCAGTCACCAAGGGATTAATAGCTTTATTGTGGTTATCACCTAGTGAAAGGACATAACAGAGGAGTCAGTAACAGTGAATGCAAATTTAGTCCCGGTACTGAACAACTCAACAGGGTGTCTAGCTGGTTTGCCAACTCTTTGGACCTCAGACAAAATGTGTGTCCCAATTCCATATGAACACGCTTTATTCACACTGACCTTTGTACCAGTTCTTGAGAGAGGTCATCACAAAGAATCGAATAGCTTGGTTGGAGCCTTGTTTAAGGACCGTGGCAGTGAGACCCTGGTATGTCCCTCTTAATCCTGGTAAGGCATGATAAGTGGGTACATTTATTATGCTCTCCTTACATTTAGTAAACAACATCAAGTCTGGATGCTGCACTTTTTAATTAAGACAATGTTTTCAGCTGCATTACCCTGTCTGACCAGTAGATGTCAGGTGAATTTCATGCGTTAACGCTGGTCTTTACCTTGTGCCTTGATGATCTCTCTGACTCCGTGGAAGAAGCCCTTGTATTTGGGGTTGGCTGAAGTCTGGTCATGAATGAATTTAACCTTGGGAGATAAAAAGAAACAGGATGATCGTCATCCAAAACAGAAAGTGTTGCTTATCTATTACAGAGACAGTGTCTCACACACAAGGTGGTGAAAACTGCACAAATGTCTGGCCCTCTTTCAAAGAGACTTTAAAATTAGTTCAGTGAAAGTGCAAGGACACACTATCAAACAATTTTACTGCTAATAGAATTAGCAGAGAAGAGTGCTTCATATCGAAATGTTTCTGCTAATAATTTCTTTTGTTTAGGTGGTTATGAATGTCCCGAGATTTGTTTCAGAAAATAACAAATGTAGCAGATGTTATATTTAAGTGAGTCTTAGAAAAACAGCAATATGCTTATTTTGTGGATCAAACTTCATCAGCGCCTCATACATATCTTCCTAGAGAATATGCTTATTATTCAAAAATGATGCACCTACTGCACATGACACTAAAAATCAAACAAATCAAATCAGAAATCTGACCACAGATCAGATGGTAACATACCTTGACAGTTTCCATGGGACAGACCACCAAAACAGCCTCCAGCACCCCGGCTCCAAGCCCACACAGCAGGCCTCTGGTGCTGTCCAGTCGACCGGACTCATCCTTTGCATAGTTGCTGAGGAACTCAAACACCCCAAACCTGAGGAACAGAACAGAGTCAGCAGGGAGAAGCCATTATGGGAGAAGTTAAGAGGACTGACCAGGACTGCTGCAAGACAAGTGAACACTAATTATTGTTGTCGGAAAAAAGACATTATTGTAGATTCTTGTATTACTACAAGTGGATGACCTTTGAACTGTATATTCAAGTGCCTACTTTTGTTTTAAATACTGGAAGCTATAAAAACACATCCTACACTCAACTTAGTCAGAGAATCAAAATTTAACATGCAAGCTGGAAGTTATGGGGTTTTTTTGTGGTTGTGTCTTTGCTCTTGTTTGTTGGAGCTTTATTTCACTCTTTTGAGGCCAAAATATTAAACCATTCTGCAATCTGATTAACTTAGCTTGAATCTCCCAAGATTATCTGCCAGTAAAAAGCTAAAGTAAAAAAAACAAATAGATGACAATATTGCAGTCAAAGATAATGAGATTCCTTGTTTTAAGACATTACCACTACAACTATAGCACAAGAAAAAAGGATAGAAAGATAATTATGCTGTTCCTCATCAGCAGAAATCAGGTAGTAGAGGAGGACGTTTCCACTCCATGAATCACTGAGTACAAATAAAAGCTGAACCATGGATGGAGACAAACTGCTGAAAGTGCAGAATGTGCTTTAGGCTTTTACTTTATTGTCCTGCCTGCGTCCTCATTAAAGATGCACCAATAAACTGTAGTGACTCAATAACCAGCGAGTGACCAGCAACAGCTGCCATGGAAGCCATCCCAGAGAGAGAGAGAGAGAAAGGTGTGTGGTTTATGTATCTCTGCAATCAGAAAATGTTGTGCCAGCAAGTCCTTTACAAGAAAGGTTATTTATAGATGGAATTGAATTGTGGTGAAGGCAGGCCACTGCCCAGTACATTTAGCAAAGGGGCGGGGGAGGACAGACACTTGGTCTTGATGAATGCTTTGTTTTCCTCTCTGTCTGCTTGAACCATTTACCTGCAGTCGTCACGGGACTAACAGAAATCATCTCTTATACTCGGCTCATGCGATTTTAGTTTTCTTCTCCATCTGCCTTTCTATCGCAAGATTTTCCTCAGCTCATTAACCTTCCACATCTGTTTCTCTGTCTCACTCCTCACACAGATTTAGTTGGTTTTGAAACACAGGCTCCACACAACTTACTCCCACTGTCAAGCAGGAACAAACAACGCATAAAAATAAATCCATTTGTCTCTCTCTTTATGCACACCACTTGCTGACTACAAACTGCTTTTTAGCTTTGGAGAGAATAAAAAATGAAAAAGTGTACTTCCCTACTGCTTGCTTAGAATGCACGGAGATGGCAGTGCACTTAATAACTAACCTTTTGAAACAAATGCTATTCATTAAAAGCTGCTGGAGAGAAACACGCCACTGAGGCCTACTCCTGCCAATTTACTCTCCAAACCCCTAACAAGTGTACTAAACTTTACAGTTAGAATATGACACATCAGGTTTTGGCCGACATCCGCAGTCGGAGATGAGTCATTCTGGACAGCAGAGTGCTGCCCAATCTTCATTAGTGGGTCTTTCTACAAGGTCAGTTGTGCTGATGAGAAGAGGAGGTGAAGGAGAGAGAAAAGAGTCGGCTGGAGAGGAAATACAAAAGAAAGAAAGGAGGCTGGGGCAGACAAGAGAGAGGTATGTAGATATGGATGGTGGGTTAAGGGGAGGAAAAGGTCAAAGGCTGTCTTGTCTGTCCCTCTCTTCCCTCCCTGACAACCCTCCAGCAGACTGTGTGGCGCATGATGGTGCACAGGCAATCAGTTAATGGGATGGGGGGGGGATTGGAAAGGTAAAGGAGTCATAGGAAGGGGGGAGGGGAAGGAAGATAGAGGAAGTAAGGAAAGAACAGATCGAACAAACGACTCAGAGAAAGTGGTGGTCAATAGAAAAGTGGCACAATATTCTCCATAAATCAAATCTAACTGCTCCCATCTCAGCGGCTTTCAATCTCTCCGTCATGTTTAATTTTTTTATTCACCTTTCATCACCTAAATCACTTGAGGATCAGAAACCCCCCAAATGATCGCACGATAAATCTGAGGATTCATGAGACTTTTCTTGTGAATTACTGAATAGTTTCACCTCTTCAGGTCTCTAGAAAGTATTCAAATACAGTAAGACGAGGAAAAATAATCCACTTTGTTTAAGACTTCTGAAAACAGTACAGACGGGTCACGAGTAGATATAGCTTCCTTTTAAGAGGTCACAAGCTAAAAAGGGGAACACTGGGTTAAATAATTGTGTATGCATATAATGTATATAACTTGCACACAGCAGGTTACATTTTTATATACAATGTAGCAGCAGCCACTTATATGTATTGTTATGGTCATAACCTCTGTACTCCTCCATGCCATACTTCCTCAGAGAAAACTCTACTGAGCCATTCAGACTCCCCCTGGAAAGGGTGCTGAAGGCTGACTGACACACTCACATGTGCACACACACAAACACACACACACAAACACTGTACATAAACATACACACACACACACACACACACACACACACAGAGAGTACCAACACAAGTCTCCCTCTCTGTACCCCTGTTGAGACCCTGCCTGAGTTTGAGTGGCATCTTTGCTCCGCCTGGCTGGGCCTGTCTCTCTATCGTACAGACAGGCTCTACCCTCCAGTATAACACACACACACACACACACACACACACACACACACACACAGAAAGAAAGAGAGATAGAAAGGCAAGGGATGAAAGAATGAAACAGAGAACAAAAAACAGCGACAATAAAAGCGCCTGGCTTAGTTTTGTGTGTTAACATGTGTGTGTGTGTGTGTGTGTACATGCACTGCAATGTGCACACTTGTCTGGATATAAATGTCATTGCTGTGAAAGAATAACACAATTATACTGAAGGCTAGTGTGGCATTTATAGCTTGCATTGTGGGTAATGGACTAGAATAATTGGAACGTGTGAGTTAGTGGTTCCAGGTAGCAGAACGGCTTAGCTAAAAGTGTTCATTTTATTCCGGCCTTTACTGCACACATACCTTTTATATTTATTGGAATACAAACATGAGATATAAAAAATATTACAAAATGTAAAGTGACAAAAGATTTAAAGCAATAAAGTTATTTAAGAAATGGTTTTATATGGTGATGACAATTTTACAGTGTTTACAGTGTGCGTCCAACATCATGGATGGACATGAGACTTCATATTGCCTAAAATTCATAATATACATAAATACATTTGAGATTAGCTACTTTTTAAAAATCTTTTCCGTCTCAAATTTTCCCTGTGCTTGAGTAAATGTATTAGTCTTGTACATCTAGAGTCCTTTCAGCTATTTTACTTACCTAACTGCAGATTTAGGAATGGATCCATACAGCAGTGAGCTGAGTCCTCTGTACAGTCCTTTGACACCGTGACCCTGTACCGTCTGTTTCACACAGTCACCTGCAGGAAGACACACACACACACACACACACACACACATTATAGAATGTCCAAAATGACTAAATACTAGATGTTATGTATTACTACATACAATATAGTATTTTACAGTTTGGTTGCACATTGCTAACTTTTACATTCAATGAATTACAAAAGAAACTTTCACTTTTTCTTCTGTAGAAATAAGCTTTTTGTGATTTCAGTGCACTAACCCTTTTGAGAATATTCCAGCCACCATAGTAGCAACTGGTAAGTCTTCCCAATAGCCTAATCAATGTAGTGCAACAGTGTTGTATTTATTTGCCCTGTGTCACTCAGTATTGAATCACCCTTATAAAGAAACATCCGTCCTTCACTTTTGGTTCATCAACATCACAAAAGAGAAAAGGAATGACCGAACGAGCCACAGGCTGATTTCCCCAAAACTTGGTGTTTTTCTTTGAACTTGCTTCTTACTCTTGGAGGCATCAGTCCAGTAATCCGTGTTCTGCTATCTAGCCAAATGCACAACTGAGCTGAAAAAGCAACAGCTGTCTTGAGCGCTCATTAGCAATGGTCTCCGATCCTCAGAGCTCCAGCCAACGTGTTTTTGTACGCTGGTGGCATGCATGGATGGTGAGCGTGCATGTGTGCAGTGGTCTGTTCTAAGTCACATAAACAAGCACAGTGACAGCCTGCCAGAATCCCTAATGTACCTGGGGATGATGGGTAATTAGATAATGAGCTCCTGAGAGAGACAGGATGAAGAACAGAATATACTGTGTGATAGATAGATAGATAGATAGATAGATAGATAGATAGACAGACAGAGACAGACAGACAGACAGACAGACAGACAGATAGATAGATAGATAGATAGATAGATAGATTTTGCTGAATTTAAAAAGAACATTCAACTGAAAAGGATATTGTTTTATATCAGTGGTGGGTGTCTGAACTGGCAAATATTTGGTATTAAATTAAATCCCACATTCAGCTCGATATATTGGCAAAATGATAGAATGGTCTAAAGATGAAAGTCCGCTGTTTCTCTATCACACACACACACACACGTCATACTCGCCTATTCCTCTGTATTTGGGTGGATTGGCCTTCTCATCCAGTTGCAACTGGGTCTTGACATACTCTGTGGGGAAGGTGATGCAGATCTCTATGCCACCAGCAATTCCACCTGAAAAACACAGAAAATTAGAGCAGATATTTATTAATAGAAAGAACATGAAGCAAAGCAACTGACTAACCTGGAACTGTTCAAAAAGTGAATATTAAACGTTTTCACTCTGGTCAGGCAGCTTTGTTGACATTTTGCCTTAACTTGGCATACCATGCCTGCCTAGCTGCAGCCTAACCAAGCCTGATTCAGTGCCCAGTCACAATTATGAATTGCAAGGAGGTGCCATTACGTCGTGGATCATTACAGTGACTCCACAAATGGCTTTCCCTCCATAAACATTAAAAGCACTGCTGCCGATGGAGGAAGAGCAATGAGCCGGGCGAAGATAAATCAACGGTTTCTTCCTTAGCTAAACTACACAGTGACTGTGCTGTTTGAGGAATGAACAGAAAGTCAACACACAAGCAAAGATTGTGTGATTAAATTTAGCTGCCTCTGAAATAGTCTGTCCCATGCGTTTAGTGTATGATTGCAGAGAAGAAAATATACAAAAAGAAAGTATTGAAGTCAATGGATGAACGTGTGAGTGACTGCTAGAGGGTTCAGCCTGAAACTCGCCACAGTCAATGAGCTGAGTGGATGAGGACAAGTGTCCAAAAGCGAGGCTAATGCACAACACAGATGAGTCACGAGGGAAGGAGGGAGGAGGATGGAGAGAGGTCTGACATTAATTAAATTATGGGCTCAGCCTGCAGGGAGGGGCTCCATTACCCAGGCCAAGACCCTCCATTAACTCAACAACACAGACACATGCATCATGCGGTTACACAGAAAAATGCCCCCACCAACAAACAAAAGAAATTCCCCATCTAAAATAATTCTTCTGGTTAATTATGAGGAACATTTTGCTGTACACAATGTGTATTTGTGCTAAGTCAGGAAACCTGAAGCGATTTACCACGAGACTACAACAAACCAATGTTTGAAGTGAATGAGAAGTGAAAAACTGAAATGCCTCTTTTTCCACATGAGAAGTCCAAATCTGGCTCAAAGAGAAATGGTTTCAACAGGAAGTGGTTGTGATTTTCTCTGTTTCTGGGAATTACCAGTTGTGATCAGATGGTAATATGTATTTGTAAAGAATAAAAACTTGTACCTCAGATGCTCAGAAGCTTTTATAACAAGACTTCCCATTCACTGAATAGAAGGTAAAAAATGTCCATCTTAAAGCCCCTATATGTAGAATATTTATCTGATTATAGCAGCCTTCAAATTATTTACCTGTTTTTGAATGTAGAAACATTAGACAATCAAGCTGAAAATTGGTGCAGTCTATGTGCTGCTTTGACCCCATTCTTTCTCAGTGTTAGATCTGTCTCTTGTGATACTATCACTACAAATTGCCAAAGTCAGAAGCTTTCTAATCCTACACTTTAACCAGTGATTTATCTGATTATAGAGTCCTGAAATCGTATTTTTGTAAAACACAAGAATGAGATTATTTCACCTGTTTCTATTTCAAACATTTGTCTAAAATTTGCGCAGAGATCTAACTGATCTTGTTTCTTGTTTCAAGATAATGACTAATTTCTAGTAGACTCTTGAAATAAGGAAAGCTGTACTGAGACACTGGCAGAATTTTCCATTATGTTTTAAGAAAAATAAGTTTTGAAGGTTGAATATGAGACTAACTATCTGTTAGTACTGGTGTATTTTATTTTTCTCAGTGTATTCTGGCTCGTTTCCACATACGGCCTCAGTGAAGCAATGTCTCACTTACAGTATAAACATGCATACGTGTCATTTAGCTCTGCAGTTTGGCACTCCCTCACATGTCACTGCTGTCAGCAGGACCTTTATCACTGCGGCACCTTGAAGCAGAGCCTCCACTAAAGATAAAAATGCACGAAAAACATTTTTGGAAGTAGATGGCATTGAAACACAAACTAAATACCCTAGAAAGCCTCTGACTCATCTCTTTATCTACATCTCCTCTTCTGTGAGTGGTGCTGATTTAATAAAGGAAATCAATACTTTTACTTAAGGCTGCACAATTATCTAAATGTATTCATTTATCTTCTCCTCGTATGACTGTATTGTGACAAAATTCAAATGTTAAATTTTAAAATAAATAAATAAATTTGAACTTATCTTTGATTTACATGTCAAATTTTGTGATTCACATCTTTGACATGTAAATCAAAGATAAGTTCAAATTTACACCAAAATGTATCACAGCATGAGATTTTAAATACCTGAGAATGTATATTTTCTGAAAATTATAGTGTTTTATTTATTTAATTCAATGAGATCAACATGATTTTGATTTTGCACCTTGTGATTTCGAGTATTTCAGTTAATATCAGTATTGAGATAAAGCTGTAAAAGTGTTCATTATCTGCCATTGATTATACCTGGATTCACCTAATCAGCACAATTCATAAAAACTGTGAGCACCACTAAGCTGAATCATGTGATCTCTCACACACACACACACACACACACACTCAGTAACACACACACAAACTTTAATCACAGGCCAGGGAGCTGTAATTCTTCTAATCCTGGTGGAGTGGTAAGTAAATGTTAGCCAGCTGAGACAGAAATCACATGAGCTTTACAACGTCCTGATCCGGGATCAGTGGGTCAGTGTGCTTTGTGGAAGAAGAAACAATAAAACTCATTCATCTGTTTTCAGCCAAGACAGTGATGCACGTGAAAACCAACCAGCAGCGACTCAGCAACAGATACACACATGATCAATCCTCATCAAACACACAGCGGCTGTGGAGGAGAAGCCGTTTGTTTGTCTTCTAGCCCATTTTGCAGCCTACATCCAAAACACACACACTTACAGATGACACCCTAAATGACTCCAGTGTAGCTGTCAAACGTGGGCTACATGAGCAAAATGGCCATTAATCTTTATCTTCACAGGCTCGCTCTTCTCTCCTGTTGTTAATTTTTCTCTCAGCAGCGCCTTCCTTCCTCTCTCCTCATCCCCCTCGACTACTCTTCTCCACACTGTCATAAAATCAATACATCCACATAGATCTTTGATACTTACTATTACACGGAAAGAAATGGAAATGGCATTGGAGTGATATTCAGAATCAAGAGGCGGTGAAAAACAGGTTGTGCCTGATACAAATCTGCTTCTACAGACTCTTAGAGACTAGCTAAACAGCAGTCTAATAAATCAGACATAGACTACATATGTTAATGAACTGCTTAAACCTAACACTGTGCTCAGACAAGGTACATTTTTAATTTAATCAACACCTTTCAGACAGAGGATCACCAAAGTGAGCAGGATCATCATGTTTCACTGCAATCCGTCTGACAGTTGACAAAGAAAAGCAGCAAATCCTCACAAATAAGAAGCAGGAAATAGGTAGTGTAAAAATGACTTAAACACTGAATATACTACCAAAGCAGTTGTTGAGCGACTTATCAGTTAATCAGTTAATCATTTCAGCTTCACATTCCCACACATATATATACTGTATATATATTCATGAATGCAAGGTGCACACAAACACAAATTCACAGCCACAGCTTTTTTTTTGCAGTAAGTACAGAGAGGCACAAAGGAAGCCAGGTGAGCAGGCAGACAGCCAGCTGACAGGGAGGAACAGTCTCTGAAATCCTGTCCTGCCTGCTTCGATGACTCTAATGAGCCTCCAACACATCTGGTCTACTAAGAAACTTCCTTTTTCTTAGGAAGAACTGACAGTCCAGCATGGTCTCTGAGTGTGGCAGGTTCTAAACATATTTGAAGCTCCATTTCCTTCAAAATAAACATTTTTGAGCCTGCTGCCTTGTTGAGAAGCTGTGGACTTTTTTTTAGCACTGTTGCAGTAAAATCTAAAATTACGATTATTTTTAAGTAATTCCATTTTGTATCCATCCAGTATATGAGCATGTGCCAGCAAATTAATAAGCAGTTCTGCAGCAGAATAAATCTATTATTAATCTATATGTTCCTTATTTAGATTATCATCTCTCACTTTTAATTCTCTGGAGTCTGAGGGAAAGATGTTATTATGTCCATATCTCCAGTCCAAGTGGAGATCATAGCCAGAGGACTGATGTACTTCAAACATGAGGTGTCCTATTAATATTTCTGTTTGCCTTGCGCAAAACATAAAAAGAATTATTCATCTGACGTCTGGCCTTTTAGGCTTCCTCTGTCCTGAACAACACTCCCTAATGCTACACTGATGCTTAATTACAGGAGGGATGCTGATTAATTTTACATGAGAAGTGTTTTAACTGCTTAGAACCCTGCAGCATGCAGATTGTACTCTGATTTACATGAGCAGGACAACTACGCACACGTTGTTTTGACAGTGTACACGTACGGTTGTAGACAAGGCTGCCAGGGTCTTTACAGTTGAAGGTTAAAAGCAGTGGGTTTCCATGTTTTAAATTTACATTACTTACATTAATTTGTTGATTGATTACCTACGTTGATTGATGACCAGTCAGCCATTGGTTAAAGTTACTACTACAGTATCAAAATCAACTTGCAAAGGTTTGAAATGAGCTTTCTGATTGTGCCTGAAGTTACGTTATTACACGTTCATGCAATTATGAGCATTTGAAAACTCTTCTTTGTTTCATGCATTCAAGGAAGCTCTGACATCTAAGGTTCAAGCATTAATTGCTATTAAGCATTCATCTGTATTCACAAACTATGCTGTCAAAATTTCAAAACAAAGAATAAACAAACACAAAAGCGGCTAGAATCAATATTTTTACATCCATAACGCATCACATAACTATGTGTATGTAAAAGGGGTCGCTCATAGCAGACAGATGAAAGTTAGCAACTAGCTGGTGAACATAGTGGAATATTTAGCAGCTAAAGAGACAGATGCTTCCCCCAGGACTACACAGCCCCATAACTCAATGTAAGAAGCCAACTGATTGCGGCCTTTAAAAGATTGTTGTTAGGCAACCATCTTTCAAGTCGAAGACGTCAGCAAGTTTTTGAACGCAACAAGGTAATTACTTGAAAATTAATTACCCTACTTTGATTACTGTATATAAAAGATTATAGCAACTACATGTTCACTCTGATTGATTTTCTCAAACAAGTTTCAAGTCTCTGCAAGTTCATTTCTACACAATGGTGAAATGAATTAAAACCAGTGGCTGACTGAAAGGCAGAAAATCAATCTAAAAACTTCAGGTATGTTTAAGGAAATGGTGGGCAAAATGTGCAGTATGTGTGATTTGTCATTCATGAAATAAAACATGCAAAACTACCAATTTGGAACTGTATTGACTCTCCAAGACATTCACAAACGCAAGGAAAAAAGACTGAAAATGTAATATTAAGCTGACAGTCATATAGGCCTACTGTATTTGAATTACTGCACTAATTTCTACACTGCTATTTGTTTGTGTGTCCATAGCTGCTTTATACCAACATCTATCTGACAAGCTGTTACAGTGGGGGTGGTTGAGGGCTGCTCTGTGATTTATTATCTCGCCTCCCAGTACTCGGGGTCTGAGAGCAGCAGAACAGCGGAGGGGAGGGGACTGTGTGAGTCACCTGTGACATGAGGAAACAGGGAGTAAACGCACACAGTTTGACGAGCCCTCTGAGTCTGAGAGAAGACAGCCACTCAGAAACCCTAACTGGCTGCCCCGAGGCTGAAGAGAGACGGAGGAGAGGAAAAGAGAGCAGGAAACGTGACATAAAAACAAGCCTGTCTCATTGGAAAATCCCATGTATCATGAACTCAGGATTTTAAAAAAATAAACTTTCTCTCTCTGTCCATACCACTGCTCAGATGGCTCATACATGAAAGCCACAACAGTGTATGAATGCCAGCAAATCAGGACCAAAGACCCATTTAGACTGCTCTCTCTCCCTCAGGCCTCACACAGATAAAGCTCTCCGTCCTTTCGTGTCTCAACTTCAGTCATCACCAGCGGCTGTTGAGAGAAGACTTGAACTAACCAATGAGAGCTCACAGACTTTAAAAGCTTTGGTCATGTGAAATGTGCACCCCTCCTCCCCAACCACTGTCTATGTGGGCTCTCTAATCCATTAAGCTTTGACCTTCTACTTCTTGCTTTGTCTACTTAGAGCCTTCAGGCATATAGATGAGGCTCGCTCTCTCCACATACACATTCTGCTAACCATAACAGATAAATCTAAAGTAGCATTAGCATGTCACACTGGGAGAGGTGTCAGTTGGATTTATGAACTGCCACAGCTGAGTGAGAAGAATTTGTATCCTGACGATGTAAACCATCAACTGTGGTTTTTGATGGACGATATCTCAGGTCAGACTCACAGTTTATCTACAGCTGAGTCATCCCAGCGATGCTCTGAACATGTATTTTCATCAAACTACACACACTAACACACACTTTCATTTCCAAATCCATTGAAAGACAGTGATAAATCAATGGTTTCTGGACAGTGAGGCCCAGGAGGAGTCAGAGGGTGCACAGGGTTGAGACAGACAGAATGCAATCATGCTGCTGTTGCAAAACTGGACAGACAGGCTTGAAACGAGCTAAACAACACAGCGAGAGATAGAGGGAGCAACACTGGGCCACATCCAGTCAATCAGGCTGCACAGGACCGATGGGGGAAGGGGAAGGTCTCACCACAGCCACATTTTTCATTTCTCAGTGGCTGACAGGGCGACATGAGTCGGGAGAGGGGATTTTTCCTCCTCTTCTCACTCCTCTTACCAAAAAAATCAGAAACTACAGTTGTTTTTAAAGGCTATAATCCTATTTGAATCTTTTTTGATACACTATTCTGTCAGTCAAAGTGGTGAATAGTGTCTCAGTTCAAACAGAAGTGGATAATGAGCTCCAAAGTATGTATGAGTGTGATCTTTATGTTGAATTTAAACAGGAAAAGTGCCTGCCATATGAAAACATAAATTACATAAAGGCTACTTGTGACTTCACGGTAAGAAACACCAAAATCCCTAAACAATATATAGGGGGGAATATAGGAAATAATAGGGGAAAGTACTTGCCATCAATATTAACATTTTTTGACATTTCATAGCCAAAATGATTCGATTAATCAAAAAGACAGTTTGTTTTTAAATCATCAATCAAAAGGAATTAATTCAAGAACAAGGCTGAAATCCGCAGAGTGCTGCCAAATACCTGCATGTAGCCTTAATACAGGAGCATCTCTGAGAGACTCTTCATCAACTGGCGCAGCTGCACCCTGATCATCAACACGTGAGGGGGTCGAGGGGTTTAGGGGGGCAGAGCAGCAGGAGAGGAGGACTGGAGTTTCTGAACTCAGCGGGGTTAAACCAATGACAAGCATGACTGAGGTAGTGCTGAACCGCCAATAAACCTTTGCTGGCTAAACCTTCAGTGCAATTCCTTCCAATCCTGTGTTTTATATTATTATATATTATTATTATATAATAAATAATTTTTTTGGGGNGGGGGGGGCTGCTGATCAAATTAAGAAAATATTTTGGTAGGCATATCAATATTTTTGACCTTTCATGGACAACATGGTTAAACCATTATTCCAAATCGAATCAATAGATTGATCAACACTTAAAATAGTTAGATAGTCAGTTACAGCAGTAGAATAAAGCACTGACAGCATGGATAAATATTTTCTGGTAGAACCACAAATAGATCAATTACAACAACATTTAAGTTTGAGAAACAATCTCACCACAAGGTCCATTTAGTAGCTGTTCAGGAAGTTTTCGATCATATCACAATGATCTTCATCAGCAGGTGGATTTTGCCCACCTGCTGAAGATCACGAGATATGATCAACCAGGAAACCTCAACATTAAGTGTGTTTGTTTTGTTGCATTCTTTCAGTCCTTTCACTTTAATTCTGATCTCCACACACACCTCATACCTGAGACACTGTGTGAATGGCTCCAGTGCATTGCCTCAGGAGTGCTGCATGCATCAATATGCTCTAATAGCATTAAGTAAAGTGCACTAGAGGTGATCTTTAGATTAGAAGGATAAAAATCACATCAGTGCAGCAGGTAAGATCTGACCGTGACAGGACAGAAATGTCTGTCTTCTTCTTTGGTACTGAGCTCTTGAGAGTCTTTTACAGCAGCTTCAAGGGTCAGGGGTCAGCATGGTTTGAGGGCAAGTGGCAGAAGTTGGTGGAAAATGCAGCAATACTGATAAAATACCTCGTTTTACCAGTTCGTTGACTATCTTTAGAAACAGGTATTGCAGCTCCCAAAGCATAAAATTAAACTTGTCATTAAAAAGAGAAACGCCTTGTTTGTGATCCTTGCGACAAAACAAAATGCAAAAAAAAGATTATTGTATTGTGGTAATCTTGTTTGCAGTAGTCCATCTGGGACAGTTACCTTGATTTTTGAGTTAGGCTACTTACTTACTGACTTTCTTGACTTTCTTGACTACGCGCAGTATTCCTAAACTCCACACTGTTTAAATGGTTTACTGTTTTGTCTTTATACCATCTTATCAGTATTGATTAGTGTTACACCTACTTTGCTCCGCTGCACATCAGAAACAAGCTATCTGAAATAGCCTATATGAAATACTGTGTTATTCAACTGTGGCTTCATTGTAACTCACATGGCCAGCGACATTTTGTCCAACTCTTGACTTTTCCGCGTGACAAATTAAGATGAACTTACCAGCCAGAATCGCCTTTCCCGGGTGAGTTAATTTCGCTTTCCCCGCCGGCGCCGCTGCCGCCAGACACCGCGGTCTGGGAAAAGGGCTGATAAATGTGCCTTTATCCTGCATAATTACCGGAAAATGCACAATCAAATCTACAAAAAGCTTCTAGTCTAATGGTGTTTATCTTCAAGTAGGTAGCTTGCAGTTTTTTTTCAAGTAGAATGGAGCGCGCAACACTGGTGCTGTCTGGTGCGCTCTCCTGGATGCAGGTGATCTCAGACGAGTCTGGAGACTCCAGCGGGTCTCCCTGTTGACAGTGGGCGGATACTGGGAGTGCCAAGGAAGTTGGGGCGTTCTATGTCGAATACTTGTTATGTGTAACCATGGTAACTGTATCGCGACAGTAGTAGGAGCCATACGTAAGAGAGCAAAGCAAACCGGAAGCAAGGAGGGGCGGACAAAGAGTTGCGTCCGTATCCTACCCTGCTGCCGCGTGGAACTTGGCAATTTCTCCGTGAAGCGAGTGAACTTAAAACAACCACCGAGCCTGTTGTTGGTCAGGGGTCAGTGGGTGACACTGAGTGCTTATACGAGCGCAGGCTGAGAGGAGACCGGCCACTCTTGTTGCACGTCAGAAGAAGGGCGGGGCGCAGCCTCTCTGTGTCTGTATTAGGCTACCATCTGAATGTAGCTCAGCAAGGAATAATAAAATCGGATTCCCCTGTTATTAAGTCTTTCACCACCAAAACATTGTGCATTCCCCCCAACAGCAGACAGTAATAGGTTCAAACAGCCCAGTCACACCCTCTCCAAACATCGAAGCTGCAGCTCTCACTGAGACAGAAACCATCAATCAGGTCTTGGCAGCTTGGTTACCAAAATGTCAGGCTGGGTCCAGCAAGGGGTGGAAATAAAAGAAAAAGCCCTGGCATCAACCATGTTCACAGCTGTAAAACTCCCCACCAACAACAATAGAGGCTGAACCCTCCAGGGAGCTTGTAAATCCTTCTCCTGATGCGAATGAATTAAAACAAAAAAAATGCACCAACAACACTGTGTGTAAACTTTATTATTCCTCTTTCTGTGTGCATGACTTGTGCAGATAAAGGGAGTGCTTCGTTTTCACTTTCCGCTTCCAAAGTTGACACCACGGTGGGACAGACCTCGGTGTATCATACAGGGACTGTCGGACAGCACAGGAAGTAAACAATCAATTCAACTGTCACCTCTTTGAGCAGCCTTGCCTCAAGACTTTGCCGTTTATTAACCTGCTGTTTTTGCATTTTATCCTTTTCTTACAAAAATCATTACGCTTTTAAAGACTACAACAACAAACTATAGACAATACATATGGTTTTCCATAATATTTGACTTCTTTGATTAGTTAGGTATTTCAATATATCTTAAATTATACACTGTTTTCAGTACAATAATGTTTTTTTTTTTAACCAACTGGCACCAGGATGTGAGTTAATGTTCCCGTGTTTTCATCTCCTCAAGTCTGTCGGAGCTTCATCATCATTTTCTGTTAGTTGGGTAAGAAGGTTTCATCGAACATCACTTTGTTTTTGACACAACATTAGTAATACTTGATATACTTGAGTGTAACATGGAAATTGTGCTCCTGGTTGCAGCTTTATAGTTCGGCAGCACATGCACAGACTACAGCACATAGCATTTTTTTTATTCTGTCTTTCTTTCTCTTTCACAATCATCCTGAAACTCCTGATGTCCGGTATCAAAGTCAACTGACAAGATCAAACCACTCTGACAAAGCGAAAGGTTTACGGCTGCACGGGAGTGGACATTTCATTGAGTGTCTCTTGGTTTGATGACATATCCCTCGAAGGCTTTAGAGGCTACACACACACACACACACACACACACACACACACACACACACACACACACACACACACAGACACACAGACACACAGACACACAGACAGACAGTACCGTAACCTCATAAACAAGTGTTCTTAGTCCGTATACAGCAAACACTTTGTACCTGTTGTGAGAGGACAAACAAAACTATTGCACAGGAACTGTCTTTCTAATCAGAGCATGAGAGAGTTGTGAAATTAAACATGAACAAATGAGCCCGTTTTCTGCCACCTCCTCAAAGTATATAAGGCCTTAGCAGTGCTTTAGGAGGGAGGGTGAGACACACACATGCCCCTCTACTCCTCCTCAGTAACAAAGTCTTCATCATCAGTGCTGAATCTCTAGGGAAAAAAAGCTGCTCTATGGTTAATAAAGTCTACATGGAACAGCAACAGGACAGAGTGGTTTGGTGTCACTAATGTTATCTTCGGTATGTTAATTCCTCTAAGAGCTGAGAGGTGACTTCATGTCATGCTGTGTAGATCAGTGATGCAGTTATAACGTCCAAGTGGAGAAGAGAAAGGGGGGGGGGGTCCAACAGCCTTGATGCAGTCCTGAAGAGCGTGTGTGTGTGTGTGTGTGTGTGGAGAAAGTAGAGATGAAGGGTTTCTATTGCAGTTTCAGTGAACTCGGGTGGAGTCTGATGGGGAATGAAGGCCCAAGATGAGTTTCAGGGTGTCAGTTGGCCAGTTGAGACCCAGAGCAGCACGGTTCAGTGTGGTTCAGGTCCAAGCTGTGTGAGTGTGTGTAGGGGAGCGGAGGGGAGCGAACAGGAGAGGGGGGGGAGAGGCGTGGTCAGGCCTCTATATGTTGAAGCCATATGCAGTGGGCTGAGCAGGGTAGCCCGCGGCGGCGGGCTGAGCAGGGTAACCCGCGGCGGCGGGCTGAGCAGGGTAACCCGCGGCGGCGGGCTGAGCAGGGTAGCCCGCGGCAGCAGCGGGGTAGCCATAGCCTGGATACGCTGGCTGGGGAGCCACTGGAGCAGGAGAGGCAGTCAACATCAGCTGCTGGCCTGATCACACACAAACACATGCTCACAGGGTTACATGCTAACAATAACAATAATAACTTTTTTACAAGGTTCACTGCACTTCACAGAGATCATTTGTCAAACTGATAATTTTTTAGCAAAACATTTTTACCAAAAATGTCTTTGTCTTTTAATTAAAGTTCCTTAACGTGGTTCTTTACTCACAGAGCTGTTAATGCTTTAGGTGATCTAAAACAAATCTTATTTTTGGGCACCAGAGGTGTGTCCTGATTTTAAGGATCATTGGATAAAGGCCCTTACTGAATGACACAGTTGCTGGTGGTTTAAGTTTATAACATCACAAAAAGGTGTCTGTTCATTATGGGTAAACTAGGCAGGAAGGCTACATTCATTCTTTGTAATATTGTATAATGTAGAAAATTGAAATGATGTTATTTTCTTCCTGTAAAATCATGTAAAACCAAGGCAAAGACACAACCTGAGAAAAATTACATTTGACACGAGATTGTAAATGTCAATGTAAAATCTTCTCTGTCTGTCTGGTTTTTGATGATAGCAGTACAATTGTTTTTCCAATGACTAACTGAATGTTCCCAAAATGTCTCAAGTTTGACTACTACAAAGAGAAAATTTTGCATGTGTGCTTAAAGTTTCAGTAAAGTGCTTTAGCATTACCTTCATCCAATCAGTAAACATTTGGTTCATGTTTTTCACCCAGTTTTAACAGACAGCTGGGCACAGACAGATAAATACTGCAGCTCACAGGCAATTTTCTCCTGTTTAGTAACCTCCATCGTCTGTCCGTCAGGGTGACGTGCCGCCTGTAAACCTACCAAACACAATGGGCTGAGGCTCTGTCACCTCCTCTTCAGTTTTCCTTTGGCTGTCTGCCTCCTCCAGTTTGTCCACCTGAGGGCAACAAAGAGAAGAGGATAGATCAGTCGTGGATCACTCACACACTGTACAGAATAAAAGAAAGTCTGATTTCATACATTGTAGGTATCCCGCGGAAACCTTGTAACTCAGCTTTGCAGGCTGTTTAAACTTAAATCCAAGCATAGATTTTAAATGCACATTTGAAAATATGTCCTGGTCACATGGATATAAAACAATGTCAGCTCTCAGTGAAAATATTCTAAATAAAAGATGTGTGCTGGACACCTACAATGTAGTGATCACAGTCAGGTACAGTTTTATGACCATTTCTGATTCTCTAATGCTTCAGTTGTAAGACTACAATACAGTTTTTATTTTATATCAAACAAATAAATACTTATTAACACAGTAGATATATCATACCTACGTCTGAAAGACAAAACTACACACAGTACTTCACAGTGTAGCTAAGTTACCTACGAGAAGATGCCATGCAGGTTTGGTGAGAATTTTTAACACAGATTCCAGTACAAAAGTTAAGTCAACAATTAAAGGGTCCGTTCACTGAAATCACAAAAAAAAAACACAGAACCCCCAGTGATATCTAACCATGCAGATAGTGACTGCTGAGACTTCTACTCCTACTATCACCCCAATGCAATAGAGTTATGCTGCTCAAAGCATTGAAGAAAAATTACATTTAAAAAAAACCCACAAATGCGGCTTTCCAGATACGATGTCCTTGTTCATCATCAAATAATTCACAGACCTCATTGTCAACAGTTGTCACTATTTTTTTCACATTCAACAGAAAATAGTTTCCAATGTGAACAGTTGACAGCAAGGTCTGTGGGATATCATGAACAACAAGATATCAAGGACAGTATATTTGTAAAGGCACTGCTTTTGAGTTTCTAAAATGTCATTTTTTTATGTTTTGAGCACCAGAAATAAAAGTAAATTCACATCGAGGGGGTGGGGCAGAGGCAGATACCTGAAAAATTCAGCAAACAACAGTAAAACTACATCACAGCTAGATACCACTGGGGGAAACTGTTTTTTGTTTGTTTTTCGTTGTGATTTGTGTGAACTGACCCTTTAAAAGTAGAATTATAGTGAGATTCAAGGTTAAGGAAATATTACATAGTGTATTAAGTAAAGGAGAAGCTATACATGCCTATATGCTGATGCTACATGTCCAGCCATTCACAGTTAACAGTCTCATATCAATTAATCACAGCTTCCACATGCATCCCATTCATGGCTGTAAGCAGGCCCTCCTGACTGATTTTCATTGAGTGTGTTTCTGGATTAAAATCAAGCTACATATCAGAAGCTCACAGGCTAAGCTCATCCTTGCCAGGCATACAGTATTTGCACAGTGAGTCGGCTGTGGTGCCAATTTTCCTAGTCACTAAGTGCAAAGAAAGAATCAGGCATTGTGCTGAATATGCAGAAGGTTTCTGATGTAAGTGGAGATCAGTTTAAACAAGAGTTCGGATCAATTAATGTAGAATTTTAAAAAATGTGGAATATCTGTCGATTCATAATTTCAAGAAATGAAGAAAAAAGTTTGGACTTAAGAGTGGAAAGGTTAAACAGCACCAGTAAAGCACTTTTCTGTATATGGCTACAAAATATTATATAGAGTGTGAATGAAATACCGATTTTAGTAATAAAACATCACTTGGCTATGCTGCCTGTTCAATGACAACAGAAAATGTCGATGCTGTCTCTTAGTATGTGTTCAACTACTTCGAAGTAAAAAGGAGTTGGTTTTTCACTTCTTGAGTGGCTGCACTGACTGGCTGTAAGACTCCACCTCTACCAGTTTGACCAGTGATTTATAAGAAGATAAACTGTCTGATTAGCCGAAATAAATGGAGAGAATTTCCCCAGAGGCAGATAACCTTTGAAGTTAGTGTTTGTAGCCCTGCACTGATCTAACTTGTTAACCTGGGGTTAGAAACATGGGGATGCATCTAACAAGTCTAGAGTGGCTCGCTCTCCTCACCCTCATTCATTACAGGTCTTTGGGGAGCATTAGCCAGATGAAAAGATCACTGTGTTTAATTATATTAGACTATTTTGTTCCATAACATCAATCTCGTGATTTTGCATCAGCACGACTGAAATTGTCAAGATTTTAAAAAATACGTTTAAAATGCCACTTAACGCTAGATGCAACCCCAAGAGAGAGGAGTTAGAAGGAGAGAGGTATCTGTTAGGCCAGGACAGGCTAATCCTGGTCCTGAAGAACAAGACGGTGCACAGGCTTTGGCTCCAGCCATCAACACAGCGTTTAAAGTTCGGGCCTCTCGACTGGTCCGAGACTTCTTTGGACCACTTTATACCTGCAAATCTGGCAGTCTGTTCAACCATTAATCATTATATGCAGGCAAGTCAGAGGTCTATAGAAAATACATAACCTACCAAACTAGTGCACATGCTGAATTATTTTAATCTCATGTCAGCAGCATCCATCTTCCTTAGCTGTTGCATATTTACACAAAAGCAGCAGCTAATTATATTTCCAGGTAGCAGATATATTCCTTTATAAAGTGGTTCTTAAACTTTCATAGTCATGTACTCTTGCAATGATTTTAAGAATTTCATATCTCTAATCAGAAGTTTTTTGTTCAAAGTTCCCTGGTAGAAACTGCAAAAGAAGACGTGCCACTTCAGATTACAATAAGCTTTTTCCACATTCTGATTTTCATGAATTTGTTTCTGCTTCAATGCTGAAAGCCTTGATTTGAAAATGAAATTATATTCATCAACCCATACCGACGAGACAATGAGATTCCCCAGGAGAATCATTTAGAAACTGCTTCCAGTAGATAAACTCAAAATGTATTAAAAACATGTTGTGTTGGTGTTGAAGTGGAACAAAAGCCTGCACATACTACTACACCTCTCCAGGACCAGAGCTAGTTAGGCCGTACTCAGTCTACAGTCCATGCTAGGTTCCTACATCAGAAACCTAAGAGATAAGTTACAACAAAAACAGACAGAACACATAAGAAAAATAAAGAGGGCCAGAGACCGTCACCTTCTCTGCAAACTCATCAACCTGGAAAAGAACCCAAAGAAATGACCCCAAATGACCTCACATGTCTAAAGGTCAACATTTAAGGACATCATGATGACCAGAGGGAGTTCACTGGCAAATATACTCATCTATAATTACTTAAGAAAGCCTTTCTCTCTACCTTCTTGTCTCAGCTTCGTAAACTAAAATTGTCTGTATGACCTGTTGTCCATCTCTCACCTGCCAGGTTTCTACAGGAAATTAAACAATCTAAGAAAAATTTTAAAAACTGTATACAGTAAAAATGCAGAATTTCAAATCCTTTTCCTCTAAAAGAAAATACAATAATTAAACCTTAATTATTAAACTAAATTAAACTTTTACGTTAAAGGTGAAACTAAAAGTTAACAATAAAGAAGTTTGGTGTTGTTCTTCAGTGGAGTACTAACCTTTGAGAGGTACTCTCTCATGACCTGGATGAAGTATGGCATGGCAAAGTCCATGATGTTGTGCCTCCAGGCCAGCTCCAGCACCACGTCGGGGTGCAGCAGGTCGTAGGAGGCGAACAGGCAGGCGGCGAAGCACTCCTTCCTGCCCTCCTCCAGGAACCACTGGAGCAGAGTCTCTGCCAGCTCAGCTTCCTTAGACTCTGCAGCGTACAGCATGGCATCCTGGGAAACACAGAAATAGTGTATTTAATTGACTCATTATGAGAAATCTTCATGCGAGTTTTCTAAACAATCATTTCTGTGAAGAGGTGGCTTCTGGTGAGATAAGCACTGACATGATTTGCTTGTCCTGTCTTTACTTGACTTTAGTCGGTCCATGTATCTACAGTATCTCCAGAGAGTGTATGAAGAATAAACAAACACACAGTGCCATCTACAGGAACATGGAGGTACATGTAAGAGCTTTTTTCTTACTTTGTAGAGTTTGTCCTTCTTGCAGAGCTCTACGCTCTGTCTCCAGCGGTTGTTGCCCTTGTACAGGTAAGCAGCAATGCGTCTGAACTCAATCAGTTCATGTTTCTCTAACCTCTGTGCCAGGTCAATGGTATCAAAGTTGTCATAGGCATCGATGGACGCTCTCAGGCCCTGCGGATAACACACAGACGGAAAACAATTTACATAACAGACCAAAAAGTGACACAAGGGATACCTGAACCAGTGAACTCAGCAGTACCACCTAGTGACCACAGAAGCTGAGTATTTAAATTTACTATTTCAAATGCCACTTACAACATGCAGCGAATAGCCAAAGTAATGTCAACTCTTATTGAGAAAGGATTTAACAAAATGATGTTAAACAAATTCCAACCACAAACACTGCCACATACAAATGTGGGTGACATTAGATTAAATGTCAGGCAAATTTTACAAAAACAACATGACAACTAACACAGCTCCGTAGAATACAAATCAACTGTGCCCTACCTGCAGAAGCATTAGTCAAATGTCTACAACGTTATTTCATATGTGACGAGAACAGCCTCAAAGACGTTTAGAACAAGCTGAACACAGATAAAGCGTATTAACAATAAGGAATATTGATCACAAGTTCAAACAAACCAGTTTACTGGAAAAGTTTAAGTCCTTTTTCATCAAGTGTTTACATTACTGTGTCCACTTTCTATTATCAACATCAGTAACAGAATGGCTGAGAGACCTGGTAGTCTTCCTCCTCTGTCAGCAGGTTGTTGAGGGCTTCGTTGACGGACTTGTTGTTGTGATTCTGGACAGATCTCAGGTAAGGCTTGATCAACTTCAGCTGGTTCACCTGGTTAAGCAAAAACAACCCAAGTCACATCATGTCAACCAAATACAGAATGTCTGATTCACAGAGGGTCACCTCGCTGCTGGTTACCTTGCTGAAAAAATTGACAGCTCGGCTGTGGTCCAACCGTGGAGACAGAATAGTCAGCAGGTCATTCAGTAGGAGGGGTTTGTACTCCAGGTAGAAGGAAAGAGATTTATAGTACAACTCCACATTGGCAACCTGAGGAGAAAAAATATATATGCATATAAAGATCACAAAAAGTAAAGATGTTTGAAAAGGAAATCAACAGTCACAAATACTTGTTTACCTTAGCAATAATGTCTTTGAACAGCCCTTCTTTCCACGCGTCTGTCGGATGAGACATCATTGTGAGGACAGCATTGTCAAACTCCTCATATTTATCGTAGAGGAAAACCAGCTCTGCCCATAAATGAGACTGCTCTGCTGCACGGAGGACCTGGTAAACAGAAAACACAGAACAGTGTCAAAGTCATTCAGGTTTCAAACTGAAGCACTCTTTCATGACTGTCAAATTTTTTTGATTGGTTAAATTCATGGACTCAAATTTGATATATTTGGGGTAAAACTGACATCATAAACATCAATTACTTATATAGCCCCTTTTCTCAAAATCTCAAAAGTGCTTTCTAGAGGCCGAAAAACACCTAACTACATCTAACTAAGGAACAGCCAATGACATAACAAATGAAATAGCCTGCTGAAAAGACAAAACAGGCTACTAAACCTTCTGTTTAACTCATGACGTTGTCAGATCAAGAAATCGTATAAGTCTGATTGATTTTCTAACATTCTTACATTGGTACCAACATATATCTTTGGGTTTTTAATCATAATGTGAAGTGTTGATCAATCAACAGGAAATCCAACAAGCTGAGGAATATTGACTAATGCAGGAACTACATTTAAAATGAGTACAAGGGTTTTAGGAACTTTCATAATTCAGGAAAACAGCTTCATAACGACAGATTTTACCATGTTCAAACTGATAAAAGAATGTCTAATCATAACAAGACAACAGCAATAAGTCAGTCCAATGCCAGCTACAAAATACAGAAAAAAAACAATGCAAGGAATCTTCTGTGCACAAAATTACTTTCCTTCCAGGGTGCTGATGAGAAGCAGATATCCTTGCAGAGTAACAAATCATCACAAGCAGCCTCCTTGTGCGTGATGCACTCTTTTATTTATTACAACACACACACACACACACACACACACACACACACACACACAGAGAAAGACATGCTCTACCTTTGGGATGTTGACTCTGGACCAGAAGAGCTCCAGGTGCTCCTTCATCTTCTGAGGTTTGAACTTTGAGTAGAGGATGGCGAGCTCGGTGAACATGCCCATGTGGGCCCGCTCCAAACCCAGCGCAGCCTCCAGCAGAGCAATGAGTTCCTCAAAGTACCCGCGGTCCTGATAGTAGCTGATCAGGTCCTCCAGCTCGTCAGCGTGGATCACTATGTGAAGGCCACAGATTTGTGCCAGCCGAAACTCCTCGCCATCCACACATGCAAAACACACCTGATGACGTGAAGGAAGAGAGGAGAGTTAGCATGAAGAAAGAAAAACAATAAAAGGAATCCAGTCAAAGCTCCTATATACCAATATTCACCCATCAGATTACACAGTAATAGAAAGTCCTGCACCACACTTGGGTTAGCTTCTGTTCCACGATCACTAAGATAACTCTGTAATTTATCATCCAATTATCATCTCTTATGCATGAACAAAATGATATCAGTTTAATAAACTACGAAACACTATGGAGAGAGCTAATTTTACATTGGTAAGGAGATTCTCATGTCAGATCAGTCTATACATTTTTTTCTTTCATGGGGATATTCCTGAAATGTTTTGTCCATATTCTAATAAAAGAGCATCTACAACTATACTATATAGTAAAATTTGAATATATCTTCAATTACACAAAGATAAAAAGTTAGTTTGCTAGCATTCAAAACTACCAATGAGGCTCTAACAGCGATTCTGTGGCTAATACCTTGTTCACATAATGGTGGATGGAAGGTAGCGATGAAAATGATTCTCATGTTTATGACTTGGGAGCGTACACGCCATCGGAAAACTCATGCTCATTTGAGGGTTAAAAAATACAACGTGTGGTCAATACAGCACTAAACCAATTATACTTGCATTTAATCACCTTAAACAACAGATTTTAGCTGGCATTTGGTCTCAATGTTACTCTACTTTTCCAGGAACTGTATTATTGAGGGCCAAGTTGGATATATCGGATTTCCCAGCAGTAATTATGACTTGGATGTTGACATGAATGAAAAGTTACAAACTGGTAATTACAGTAATTCCCACATAAGACTCAAGGAGTATGATGTTGATGAACGCTAACAAAATAACTGTGCTATCTTTTTTACGCACTGTTGCCTTTCAGATTTTTAGACAGTCTGATAAAACATGATAAAAACCTATGATGAAGAAGAAATAATCCCAATAATTGATTGTCAGGCAAAGGTTGAACAGAGGCTAAACTTGTTTGTGTGCCAGTTACCTCCTTCCATGTCCGTGTGCTGTTGGCTTTCCGGGCGCTGTCCACAGCTGCCTGGTACTCTCCAAGGTGGACTAGAGTTGATGCAAGGCGAGCAAAGTTGGACACGTTGTTGTACAAGAGCTTGGCTGCTTCATACATACCCTCCTCATAACATCTATCGCCCACCTGGAGAAGGAGAAAGAGAAATTAGCAAATAGATATGCAGTTAATAGTAAGTGTTCAACATTCTGGCAAAGAACAACATGCACATTCTGCAACAGCTACATAATCCTCTTAATGCTTACCTGTTGTATGTGAGCATTGTTGGGCCCACTGACAAACTCTTCCAGCTCAGCCAGGCGGTTCGTTTTAGCTAAAGCAAAGATCAGCTCCGTCTCCACATACGACTCCCTCGCTTTCTTTCGAGCCATCTGGAGGAATTTAACCAAGTCTTCCCAATTATCTGCAAAAATACAAACGACGCCTTAAAGATCAACTCAATCACACAAGAAAGACAATCAATGCGAGCTGCTGGTGTGTAGCAGAGCTGTGCTGCAAAGCAAAGGCTTACGGTTCTTGCTGGCCGCGTTGACCACCTCCATGTACGCTGAAGGGTCAACGGCTTTAATATACGAGTCAATGGCCTCCTTGACCAGGTCTCTTTGCAGCTGAGCTCTGGCTAACTGGCTCCACACCGCGGGCTCGTTACAGCGCTCGGCAAACTCATAGGCACGATCTAAGTTCCCTATGTGCTCTATCAATACCTAGAGAAATGAGGAAAGGAGAGAGCTGCATTATATGATCTGACATATAAAATTAGCATCAGTGCGGCTGGAGCAGTAATACGTTTTATTTTACCTGTATGGCGGAGGTGTTGACATCAAACTTCTTGAAAATGGCAAACGCTTCTTCAAAGAGCTCGTTGCTGATGGCAATATTAGCAATGTCTGGAGCGTCATAGTTGTCTAGCCTGTTGATGTACTCCATCACACGAGTGCGGTCTGCCTTGATGGCCGTCAGAATCAGCAGGTTCTGGAGGTTTCTGGGAAAATACCCGCAATAAAGGGATTATTAAAAAGATGACAAAAAGTATTGTGGCTAAATTATCATGATGCCTGACAAGCTGTAAGCCGGCTGTACCTGTGTTCACTGAAGACAGAGTTATCAAGTACAATCTTCTCCAGCAGCTCAATCAGCTCGTTGGGCAGGTCTGCAGTCATGAAGGCCTTGACTGTTACTGACACCTCCTCTGGGTCCTGGGTCTCTGACAGAGCTGTCTGCACCACCTGACATGAGATAAAATTAGGAGAAAACAAAATTAAACATTGAAAAATATGACTCTTTCACAGTCTGCATCACTTCAGGAGCGGAGTTGGACGATGCCTAACCTGGTCGATGAGTTGTCTTCTGAAGGGGTTGTTTTCTTCTAACACGTTCGCCCACAGCTCTGGATCTTTCCGTCGTACCAGATATCGAGCCTCACTCTTGAATAACGAGTTCTCATTGCACACCTGAGAAGCAAAGACATAAAGTGATTAAAGATTTATCTACATTAGAATTATGTAAATGATCGTCTAAATGCTGATCCACACACTTTGATGAGCTCCAGGTCACACTGTCCTCTCTCATAAGCCACGCAGGCCAGGTGAGGGTCTCTCTTCTCGCAGTATTTTCCCACCACAGCGCTGTCGTAGAATGGGTTCTCCTTCAGAAAGCGCTCAGGTGTGTTGTTGCTGTCAATGTAGATCTTGGCCAGGGCATTGTGGGTAGCTGGCTCCTCGCATCCTTCATGGATACGGGACTCCAGCCAGGGCAACAGAAGTTTTAACCTGAGAAGGTAATCAGAACATTACACACTGTTTTGAAATATCAGCTTCATTAAATAACATTTAGAAGAAGCTTTTAACTTACATGCATTTCATAGCCCAGGCTTATAAACCTGAATTATATTTCTGGGTTGATGTTGCACTGTAGTTTTTCTGTAGTGTAATGCACAGCCACAAAACTAGATGGCAGTGTTGTGCATTCAGCAGTGTTATTAATTCAAAACGCTCCCAAAGTATTCATGTTTACACTTTCTCACATTCACATTTTCTGATACAGAATGGAAACAAAGAGGATTTGCAGATGAGGAACAGTTCATTTGTCTAACAATACTGAGGTATCCACGAAAAAAATACAGTGGGAAAACAGTTCTTCTGAAAAGACCAGAGAGAACATTGGAAGCATCTTTCGTGCTAAAATAAAAATATTTATTTCAGCTTGTGTAGCGCAGAAACTACCAAGCATACACAGAACAAAAGACAAAGAGAGGAGTCTGCGTATTTATACGCATATTTCAGTCACTTCTGTTTGTGTGTGCACCTTTGGTCATTTATTTGGCACCGATGTAAGGAATCTCGGAGTAATCTTTGATCAGGATTTGTCCTTTAACTCCCACATAAAACAAACTTCAAGGACTGCCTTTTTTCACCTACGTAACATTGCAAAAATCAGGTACATCCTGTCTCAAAAAGATGCAGAAAAACTAGTCCATGCATTTGTTACGTCTAGACTGGATTATTGCAACTCCCTATTATCAGGCTGCTCCAATAAGTCCCTTAAGACGCTCCAGTTGATCTAGAATGCTGCGGCACGATTATTGACAAGAACCAGGAAAAGGGATCATATTTCGCCCATATTAGCTTCTCTGCACTGGCTTCCCGTAAAATCCAGAATAGAATTTAAAATCCTTCTCCTCACCTACAAAGCCCTTAATGGTCAGGCACCATCATATCTTAAAGAGCTCATAGTACCCTATTACCCCACCAGAGCACTGCGCTCCCAGAATGCAGGGTTCCTTGTGGTTCCTAGAGTCTCTAAAAGTAGAATGGGAGCCAGAGCCTTCAG
>LKNJ01002210.1:32458-100514 GCA_002120245.1 Maccullochella peelii
TTACTATTACTACTATCACATTGCTATTACTTTTGTTTGTATTAACATTAATACTATTTACACTACTGCTGCTTTACATCTGTATGTAGAACTGAACCGTGCTGTGCTACTGCATGTTCACTTTCCTCCTGCTCTCGCTCGCTCTCTCTCTCTCTCTCTCTCTCTCTCTCTCTCTCTCTCAACCCAACCGGTCGAGGCAGATGACCGCCCACCCAGAGCCTGGTTCTGCTCGAGGTTTCTNTACTACCACATTGCTATTACTTTTATTTGTATTAACATTAATACTATTTCCACTACTGCTTTACATCTGTATGTAGAACTGAACAGTGCTGTGCTACTGCATGTTCGCTTTCCTCACTCTCCCTCCCCTCTCTCTCAACCCAACCGGTCGAGGCAGATAACCGCCCACCCAGAGCCTGGTTCTGGTTCTGCTCGAGGTTCCTGCCTGTTAAAAGGGAGTTTTTCCTTGCCACTGTTGCTTGTGCTTGCTCTTGGTGGGAATTGCTGGGTCTCTGTACACATAAGGAGTCGGTCTAGACCTGCTCTTTATGACAAAGTGCCCTGAGATAACTTTGTTATGATATGGCGCTATATAAATAAAACTGAATTTAATTGAATTTATGAGCATCAGATGGCATTATAAATTAATAAATAATTAATAATTTCAGCAAGGCAGGGGCTTCTAACTCTATTTCGGTTGATCCTCTCAAGCATCATTGAGAAAGAGAAGATTATTTTTCGGCTTTTGTGACTTGAAGATCACAGGTCCTTCTAGCCAGACCGTTCTGTCATTACCAGAAAAATTTACAGCATGAAGTAGTTCAAGCAGACAACAAACATGTCTCTATAACATGTTATCTACATACAACGCTACATCTTGTTACATCTTTGTAGGTACCTACAGAGACACACATGATACAGTTGCGATAGTCACTTTGATGCCCAAATATTAATCAGATGTTGCATCCAATGAGACTTACAAAGCAACTATGCAATATCAGAAAAAATAGTGGAAGCCATTTATCATTTAGTCTTACCTGTTCCTCTTCTCTACCTCCTCCACCAGCTCATCGGTGGAAAACTGCCCTCTAACAACCATGATCAGGTTCTTAATGACATCCTCAGCACAGTCCACATCCAACAGACCACCTATCACCACTGGTAAACGACTTGGGTTCACCTAAAAACAAGTGCAACAAATTTTAAATATCAAAGATGGAGCCCAAATAAGGCTTGGATTAAGTAGTAACCAGATATGTATAAAGTGTCAGCAGCAGTAGTCTTGATCTTACTTTCTGTACGTAGATTTCAATGTATTTCTGTAGATTGTTGCGGTAGAGGTAGAGCACCAGGTCATGGACGAAGTCAAAGCGATCACACACAATGATAAGAGGAAGCTGGTCTGTTAGCTTGGCCTCCTACGAACGGAAAAAACATGAGATCAAATTGTATGAATTGTGTTTTAAAATGTATAACAAAATTGCTGCTGAATGATCAAATCAATACAAGATCTTTTTACCTTGAGGAAGTTTTTAACCCTCTCTGGGTCGTAGCAGTTGCTCTCTCTACAGATTCTCTCCACTTCTTTGATCTGGCCTGTTTTACAGGCAGCCTGAATGTACTTAAAATGAACGTCAGGCTCCTGGCTGAAATTCACAATCGACCCAAGGAAGTAGAACAAGCCTTGAATAGAGATGGAAGGGAAGAAGTCAGATCAATTTATGATTAATTAAAACCTGCACAAAAATAGGACAATTGCTCATTTAACACATTCTCTTGCTTTAGCATGACGTAAGTCTGCATTCAAACCCCCACCCATGTGTGACACCTACCTTCATAACTCTTGAAGGATTCAAAGAGCTCCACTAATGACTGAGTCCCCAGCTGCTCATGATACTTAGACGCTACCTGGACACACAGCTGCAGGTTCTGCCTTATGTTAGCCGACAACATGGCCCTTAAACACTCCAACGAGTCTTCTACTGATAAAGAGCCAAAGAAGTTCACCAGCCACTAAAAGGAGAATCAGAATAAGGAAAAAAAGAAGACGGAGAAAGTGAGATAGCAGGGCAAGAAGAGAGGAGGAGGAAAGGAGTGGGGTTCAAGAGGCATTTTCACGCATCATCAAAAAAAAAAAAACAGAGTAAAAAGTGGCTGTTCCCGAGAGAGCCGTATTCACAGGCGTGACAGTACATCCACAGGCGTACCTCAGGGTTGAGCAGATGTGTGTGCACCACGGCTCGTTTGATATCATACTGGTCGGTGTAGTGTTCAAGAGCTCTCTGCAGCAGACCTGCCTTCTCACACAGCTGAGCAACGTGGGCACGGTCATAGTGGGTGAACATCTGGTTCCCCAGGATTGCATCTGCTACCTAAAAAGGTTCAAACACACATGAACACACAAATCACGTTTAATATCGTCAAAGGTGAAGCTGCTTTTTGTAATCAGTCATTTTAGTCTGAGTGTTCACCTGGGGGGCGTGTATAAGGTTCATCTCAAGCAGACGTGTCTGTAAGTGTCCTTCGGCTGGGCGGTTGTTCTTAAGAGCATCCAACAGGAAGGAAGTGCACTGCTGGATCAGGCTGCCCTCCATGAACACATCTACGATCTACCAAAGGGCAAGAGAGAAAAAAAGAGAAATGAAAAGAAAGAACAAAGTACGGAAAAGGGTTAGAATTTTTGAAAACCATGATGTGAGTTAGCATGCAAGGTAAGATTAGAGTCACACACTATTAAGAATCACAGGCCCGGTAGCCAGATGTTTCTGCTTTTCAAATTTAACAACATCTAAGGAGGCCACAACTGAAAATGGGCAGTCGTACTAACTTAGAGAAGCAACAAGTTTTCTGGTTGAGATTTGGGCTGGGCAGAGTGATGATGTGGCTTTAAAAGGAGGAGGGGGTCACTGACTCAGTGAATTCCTGGCATTGCTGGCACATCTGGAATAACACAGATGGAGGCTCCCACACTGGGCACTTTGTGTGTTTGCCCGCATGCATGAGGGTAAACGTGCAGTTTTTAAAAAGGAGGGCATGTGTAGGAGTAACGCTGTATGTCCCTGGTGAGCGAGGTGGTCATGTTGGTGTGTGCGTTACCTGGTTGATGTTGGCCAGGGGCTCCTCATCCTGGACCAGCATCTGGGCAAACTGCAGTCCCTGGTCTGGATTGACACGCATCACATTTCTCAGCAAAAACACCCAGTCTGGGGTGTAGCCCACCTACAGAAGTACAGTTGGATAAAAAACACAATTCTCAATTCAGTAATATTGAATTAATACATTTATTATGACATTTATTGACACCATTATATTATGTACAAACAAAATTTACAATAAACATTCTACTACTATATGTTGCACACATTTCCAAAAAACCTGCAAAAACCACATTTCACTGATGCTTCCAACCTAATATGACATTTATGTAACTTTAATGAATTTTCTTTTTTCATATGCGGAGTTATATACATGATAGTTAAATAAAGGAATGGAAAAGGGAAGTGATTACCTTTTTAGCATACAGCACTATCTTCTGGAACTGGCCAGTCTCAGCGAAGCACTGGATGACCTTGTTGGGGACGTTAGCTCTGAGGTACACACTAAGAGCGAGGGTGGGGTCAGAGGCCTTCACCAGGTCTCCCAGCTCCTCTGAGCACTCCAGCTACAACACATACACAATCACAGTTACACACCGTGAGTTAACAATCATTGTGTGGATGATACTATATCATAAACAAGCACCATTTATAGGTTAAGAACTTCACCATAATCACTTTCAAAATCACTTTTGGGATTCTACTGTATATTTACGGATCAGCCCTGGCTTTTGAAAGCTTGTTCTAATCCTCCAGTCCTACCTTGTCCTCCTTCAGCCATTTCTCCAGGAGTTGCTTGCGGCCCTGCTGCAGGACGGGTCTGCACAGCTCCAGAGACTCAAACTTGTTGAGCTGGCCCTGGTCCAGCAGAATACCAAAGTACTGCAACAGCGGAGAGGCCTGACCTGGCTGGGCCGGGACACTCTGAAACTTACGGATGGTCTCGGACGTCCGCAGGATACCCTGGGGGCGGTGAAGAATGGAGGAATTATGGGTATAAAGAAAACAAGGGAGCAAAAAAAGTGAAAGAGTGAGTAATTCCATTAAATCTTTAGAACTAGAATTTCATATTTATTTCAGTGTATACTCAATGTTGAAGATCAGTGTATACAGGCGTACCTTCGGTGCTAATGCAGCAACCTTTGCAGCCTCTGAATAACTTCCCTGGGCAAACAGAGTGTTGAACTTCCTGGCAAAAATCTCCTCAGCCCCAGCAAGGTTTGACCTCACAGCCATCCTCAAGGCTAGATCAGGGTTCTGCAGGACGTTGGTGGCATAGTTGACAATGTTTTCCTCTTCAACACACACTGACAAGACCTAGAAAGAAAAAAATAGAAAATGATAAGAATGATGATGAATCCATAATTATCGTTTTTCATAAAAATGTGTTCTGTGAGGCCAGAATTATTACTTTACTATTAATTTAAACATTAATCTTTACCATCAAAAGCAGACCTGTTATTAATGTTGTAACAAAAGCCTGTACACAAAATCATTTACTGCTAGTTCCTCACCTGTCCCTTCTTGTTGACCCCAATTATTCCTGAGGTGGCTTCATGGGGGGCAGTTACAAAGATGGTCTCTGCACTGATTCGGTTCATGTAGATACACACTCCAGACTCCAGGTCATACAGGTGAATGTAACCGTACTTTGTGATCAAATATATGACACCGTGCTTACTACCAATCTGAGGAGAGCGATCAGAGAGAGAGAATTTAAGCGTTCAGCGGTCACCTTTAGTTTACTCAAAACTCACGAGTAGTCTTTCCTTACCTGCATAGCTACAGGGAAGTCTGTCTGGGCCTCTGGAGGGAAAAATACATCCACTGCTTTCTTAGCAAATGGCTGGTTTCCTGCAGCTGGCTGACCAACTTCAATGATGTGCAACTGGAAGAAGAAGAAAGCCCACATAAAGAAATTACCAAAGTAGGCAAACAACCACAGCAAAGCAATAAAGCAAATGTGAACATGAAGGAGAGCAGAGTCAGGGAGTCCAGGCACTTTAATAAACTCTGACTTTCTTGATGTCAACATTTAGGAGCTATTTTGGTGACCAAAAAGCATGAAGCATAAAGGTTGTTTTCCTATGATCTCTGTTCAGAGACTAAATACACTGCGATAGCATCATGAGTGAAATCCTAGTGCATGATCAAGGGGCCCTCACCTTTCCCCCAGCCTGGGAGCGCACAGCAAAGCAGAAAAGGGTGGAGGGTTTGGCATTTCCCTCCACTTTGAAATCCCCGAAGGCAGCAGCGTGGCCCTCGATGGGCTGGGACACTTTCCTGTCAACAGAATACAGCTGCATCGCCCCAACCACACGGTTTTGCTGAAGTACGAAGAGACGAAACAAGAGTGAGAGAAATTATTGGTGCATTTAAGTCATTAACACCACCACATTGATCAAATTGTTGTGTTGGAAATGTTCATTAGATCATAACGTTAACAGTAATACGTCATATACAGTATGTATATATGTATGTAATATTTTATATTAGTTGGTAATATCTTATATATGGTTAAGTTTGTGTAATAAAAAAGTGTGATTAAAGAAATATTTCTAAATTTTGGGAAATACGCTTATTCGTTTTTTTTCCCCAAGAGTTTGACAAGAAGATCGAAACTACAGTCTGGAGTCAAACTCATGGTGATCGATTTTTATACAGGGTAAACAAATTAGATATAACGTGGTAATTTGTGAACTTTGGAGGTGCTGGTAGGCGTATTTTGTTACCCTCGGGCAGAGCCAGGCTAGCTGTTTCCCTCCATTTCCATTCTTTATGCTAAGCTAAGCTAAGCACCTTCTGAATCCAGCTTCATATTTACCACACAAACATGAGAGTGGTAATGATCATCTCAAGAAAATGAATCAGTCTATTTCCCAAAATGTCTAACTATTTCTTTAAGATCAGGCTAAAAAGGAGGTTGGTTATAACTGAAATTTGCTGGAAAATTGATTGGTGGAAATCGATGCTGGTGTACTCAGCCTTGCAGTAAGCAAAGCTGCATTTTCTAAGACTACGTCCATATTAAGGCAGCTAAATCTGATGTTTTTGTGTGAAAATGAGGCAAGTCCACACTAGTGTTTACAGGTGTTTTTGTGAAGTTCTGCACCCATAGTGAAATGCCACAGTAATGGCTTAATGTCTTCTTCTTCTTTCAGTCATTAACAAATAAAATAATTCTTGACACAGTCATGTCTTTAATATAGCCCCAATTTCTTTGCTAAACATCCGTTCTGTCCCTTCCTGCTCTCCATCATCACTTATGCTATGCTTCAGTACGGGCCAATTCACACTCAAGCTGTTTTAATTTACATATTTTTTCGGTTTGCGTTGTCAAACAACTCAACAAGCATAAAATGGTGATTTGATCATTGATTTAAATTCTACATGTTAACCAGGCAAACAGTAAGTCCTGCACTGCTGCACTGAGATGTTGATCAAATCATTATTATATGATCGGGTCTGACTAAATATACAAAGATATTTTTCTGTCATGTGCACTTCTACTGTATGAGGCATGAGTAAACATGTTCATGTGTGCTTCCATACCTGTGCAGAAATCCCTATCAGCAGTAGCCACTTCTGTTGTTCGTCAGTTCTGTAGTTGATGATCTGACATCCCGCCAGACTGGCGTGCCGATCAAATACTTTCGCAGGTTGTGAATCCCCCTCCATGCTCCAATGATAGACGGCCGTATCCGTCACCAAGGCAACAGTGTTTACCGATATCCACTTCCAGAACATGACCTCCTCTGTCATAGTGTGAGCCTTCACCTTACTCTTCATCTCAATGTTGAAGATCTGCAGCGTCTTGGCAGCTGAGGGGAGGTAAAGAAACAGAGAGAAGACGTGAGACAGACAGACAGACAGCGAGAAGTTGATAACTGAGGGTAAGACAGGCAGAGAGAGCTGTCAGTAGATTCAAAGTAGAGCTGGGTAATGTAACCTCTAATCAAAATCATGATCATTTTTACCTCGATAACAAATTAATGACATCTTATTTAATGATGGTTACAAAACGCCACTCTATTTACTACCTGTATAGCATTCTATAACAACCACTAAAAGTCTGTATCACATTTTCTGCAAAAAACATTTTTTATGTGCTTAACAATTTATACTATTATTTTCTAATAAAGGAAAGCTGAATTCAACCTATTTTGTCTTGATTATATTATAAACAATAAAACAATTACTGCATAAATAATGACTGGAAACAAAAGCAATTTCATCTGACGTGTAAATGAATTTGTGGATGTTTAAGATAAGAAGCTGTTTTGTTGCATATTCAGAAAATATACACATATATGACCCTAGCAGCTTCCCCTTGTCCCAAACTACACCCTCACTTAAATCTTGATTTAAGAGGACAGCTCACAACTGCACACAGTGAGAAAATATTTTACCAAAAATGAAGAGTGAAGCAAAATGTAGTCTTTTACCGATTTTCAGAAATTTAGTCTGGTATCTGTGAGTTTTCACTGTTCAAGCCAGACTATTCAGTAGACCCAAATTATTAAAAAAAAAAAGCATATTTACTCACCTATATCTTGTGGTATCCAGGTATTTGCACAGGTTTCAAGATATCCGTCTCTGAAATTTCTAACGCCACTTCACTACAATACAGTTGAAAGGAATTTTCTTTGCGGAGCTTACAGTATTGAAAAAGCAGATTATAAAAAAAACATATGGACAGGTTCGAATGGAAGCACCTGGAACTACACTGAAACTAAATAGGAATACTTTTTATTGGGATTGTTTGTTCGGAGAAGAAAACTATTGGCAGCATGCATTCTGTGGAGTATTTAGAGTAACAGAGCCATAGTTTCTGTAAAGAGGTGATGGTGTAACTACTGTTTAATGCTGTGAGCACCACAAACAAAATTCCATTCACTGTAAATGGGAAACAGTGGAAACCTCAGACACAAATATCTCAAAACCTGTGCAAATAAAAATCTGGATAGCTAGATACCACAAGAGGACAGAAAAAGTCGTTGTTTTGTCATTCTGATTAAGGGTGTTTTATAGGCCAAGGAAGCACCACTCTGTACACAGTAACCTGTCTGACACTTCCTGGGTGCAACTGACCTCCGGCTACAGAAAGCAGACTTAAAGAAGGTCATAATGACTAACTGACCAAACTTGGAGATACTACGGGTTTGGCTGAGCCATAATAATGTTCCTGTGCTGTAGAATATTGTTGATAGTCCTACATATGACCAGTAGCAACCTCCATTTACCAATAAAGTTACATAGAGACAATCAGGTGAGGTGATGATGTATGATTCAGGTGAATGCTGGAGCTGAATCGGTACACACAGCTATAATGATACATTAATGGCACCCCTTATGTGCAGCGAGGAAAGATCTGAACGTTGATATGGCTCCTGGCATGCGCTCACACAAGCATGCAAAGACACACACACAGTGCCTCAACTCTTTTCAGTCTGAAATATCTGATGATGCATACCACTCCACCAGCATACAATTCATGCTAACACATGTATAGTTCTCATAAAAGTTGAATATGTGCCAGCAGGTTAGGTCGGAGAAGGGGTGTGAGATAATTTATTGGCAGTAGCAGTCTAAACAGTTGTCTGTCTTTTGATTCCTTAGTGATCAAAATAGCTCAGCGCCCTTGAGAGGGGGTATGTGGGAAGCTTTTATGAGAGAGACACGGCTACTGCATCATCACAACAGAGAGCCAGACGGGTAGACAGACAGAAAGCAACTCACCGTCTGAGAAATGACAGAAAGCAAGGGAGAAAAAGCAAAGTGTCAATCAGGTAAGAATGAGCAGACAAAGATAGACCACAGGGAAAAGGGCAAACAGGGGCAAAGTATCCGCAGAGGGAGGGGGGAGGAGGGAGGTAGAGAAGCATTATAGGCAAATCATCCTGATCAGCACTTGCGTTTGTGCTCTAAGGGCTAGATTCAGTAGCATAAAATCAATTTGCACAACCAATTTAGTACATTGAAGCAATAGAAGTGACTGCACTCTACATATTTACAGCATTGACAGCACATTACTCATTGCATGACTGTGGCATTCCCACAGCAATACTTGCAGATAAATCTGTTAAAACGAGAGCCAAATAAACAGTGCGAATGCCATGCAGACTTCATAATGGGAATTTAAACAATAATAATAATAACTTCAGCGCTTGGTATGAAGCCACTAATAATACCAGCAAACTGTTTTTTTTCACACAACACAGTATTTCTCATGTAATAGCCAGTGGTGTGGTGGACTGAATGTGTTGCTGTATGTCTCACCATGCATACTCTTACCTTTCAGGGCGATGACCTTGCTGGCGGGGTTCATGATGGCACTGTCGGCTGAGATTGGCCTCCTGATTGGGTTGGTGGGGTCGGACATGTCCACGATCACCACCTGGTTCTGCTCGCCCACCTTCTCTCTGATGCAGATAAACTTATCCGACTCCATGGTCAGATAGCTGAACCCAATGTTGGCTGGGTTCACACCCATGTTCTGCAACTGGAAATATGAACAACAAAAAACAGTGACAATGACAATCTTTACCTTAATTGAGTGACTTTACTTTAAACATATTAAGCATTTGAAAGCAGTAAAACACTCAAACTTTTTATAACACATAATGTAGATGTAGCAGACAAAAGTACATTTGAGAGTTATAGCTTAGTTATTAAATAGACGGTTTCTGATGGAGAGTTAGAGATGAGAGACTCATGTCTGTACAGTTAATATGAAGCTACAGTCAGCAGCCAGTTAGCTTAGCTTAGCACAAAGACTAAACAAGAAACAGCTAGCTAACAAAATCCACCTAACAGCACTTCTAAAGCTCACTAATTAAAATATTTTATCTCGTTTGTTTAATTCGCACAAAAACCAAATGATAAAAACGACAATTTGCCATTTTACAGGGGTGTCGAAGCCTGGAGTCTCTTCTGGTTGCCTGGCAACTGCTCCCAGCTAAGTCGTGCACGAAACTTCCCTGTTAAATGGAGAATTGTCATTTTTACTCTCTGGTTTTTGTAAGGATTAAAGAAACAATATAAGTGTTAATAAGTGCGCTTTAGAGATGCTGGTAGGTGGCTTTTGTTGCTTTCGGACAGAGCCAGGCTAGCTGTTTCCCCCTATTTCCAGTCTTTATGCTAAGCTAACCAGCTGCTGGCTGTACGCTTGTATTTAGGGGCTAGATATCATAAATGACATACACACAGTAAGAGTTTGTTCATGTGTGTAACATTTAACTTTATTATCAGTCAGAGTAGAGTTTAAAACTGTTTATAAATGGCATCATCAAGACACATTGAGCTTGGAGTTTCATTCTTTACCTTGGAAATAATAGTTTAGTTGGAAATAATAGTCAATTTTAATTCAGATCACACTTATTAGATTTCTTCCAGAGCTTTAAGTCACATATTGTGGCCTTAATCAGTGGATGGAGTTTGTCAGAGTGAAGAATTTTTTCACAATATTAATAAATATATTAAATACATATAACAGATAAATACTTAATATTCGTGTAAAATATGATGGCATATATGATTACATCTGTGTTACATTATATTGTCAATCATTCATTATCTGTTTATCGTTAGTTACAAATGCTTCACAGGAGTTATAGTTGTTGACAAATACAGTAATTAACACGTATCCATATATCTGGTGCTACAAACTTTTTACTCATTGTTTAGTGCTTATAAATTCTAAATAGATAGAGTTTTACCTAATAGTCATAGGACAGGATGAGCTATGATGTGGTGGTTGAACAAAAACATGTTAAATGAAAAAAAAAAAAAATGACTTTTCCATTATAGTGTGCCAACAGTTTCCTACATTCGGACTAAAAGTAAAACTCGCCTCCATCACGACAACAAAAAAATGCAGTGGGAAAATATATGTGGCAGCAGCTGACATTTGCCTTGCAGGGGGAAAAAGCAGCCAGTAGCGGACCAAAACAGTCTTTTGATTAAAATAGCAGCAGGTCTGCTCCAGTTTTCCAGGGATATTCTTAAAGGTTGTTTTCCAGACAGGAGGTCTGGTGGTACAGAGCCAGGGAACAAGCATGAGCACACAGCGGACAACAGGATGTTACCTCAACAGAGCTTTAATTTACACTCTTATTATAGCTACTAATAGTCCTCTGGATTTACTGAAGTATTTTGATGTTTGATGACAGATGTTTGTTTTTTTTTACTTGCACTGCCAATATTGTAACCGTCATCACAGCGTTACTTTATTTCAACAAAGCCTGTGATTAAACTGTGACACTGCATTTAATTGTCTATGTAAGCAGCCAGCTGTAAAGAAGTTTAATTATCACTACATTATTCAGCCTAAACCAGACAACACTAAAGAAAATTTCCAAAAGAGATCCAGTGAAACTAAGAATAAATTAGAATCTTTTAATAAAGCACCATCAGCGAATGCAATTCATTATTCAGCATATTTACTTTTATAATGAGAAGAAGTCCCAAGACGCAACAACACACAAAGACCGAGCTGATGTCAGTATCTGCTGTGTCAAATCTTAGCAGAACTAACAAACATGAAACACTCCACCAAGGTTAACAGCTGCTGAACAGAGGAATTATTGTGCACATTGTCAAACTAACTATGAACTGAGAGGGCAGACCAAAACATGCACTCTCCCTCTGATGACTGAACTGACTGCATTATGCAGTCTGAGGCAAGCGGAAAGGAATCCTTAATGCTCATCACAAGGACTTCACTATCTCGCAGTTGGCTGGTAGAGCAGGACATCAAATCATGGCCGCTGAGCCATTTAAATCATGTCATGTACAAAACAGGAAGGATGGTGGGCTGAGGGGTTCAGATGAGAGAAGGTGTTTTCCAGCAAGTAAAATTATATCCAAGAAATAATAAATTTTGGTAATTTTTTTTTAAATTTTCAATTAGGGCTGCACTAATCAATATTTTTTATATTAACAGTGAATCAAATCACTATGTTTAATGTGAAAGGAGTTGATCTGCAGTTCCTCTGAGCTCTACGGAGCTTTTTATCCTCTTTTAGCTCATTGTTTTGGTTTTATGACCCGCAAACTACGCTCTCATCAACCCTTTGTTCAGCAGCAATTAATGCAGCTTTAATATGATAATTTCTCAACTTTTAACTGAAGCATACTGCAATGGTTTGATCTTATAATTTTATTGTTTTATGAACTTCTTCTTTCGGCCTTTTTAGAGGCCAAATGATTAATCATGAAAATAACTGGCAGATTAATCAATAGCGAAAACAAAAGTTAGATGCAGCCCTGCACCATTTTGGTTGTTTTATATATGATTTTACGTACTGAGATACAATATGAATATCAGAAAATATCCTTATTAATATTGTGATAATGATTTAAACCATACCACTCAGCCACAACTCAATGAACAGTTGGTTTCTGTGAGGTTATGGGGACGTACAAAATAAAGGCTTCTTGAAAAGGCCACAGAGAGGACCTGAGGGAGGATTGGAGCCATATGCTGCATCTCCTCTAGACTGCCAAAATTATCTCTGGGCGGAGGGGAGGGGAGGGAAACCACAATAAAGATAGTGAGGGAGAAGATAGGGATGGGAGTGAAAGGAGGAGCTCGAGACACAACCCAGCATCCTGTTAAAAATGAAGAGAGGGTGGGTGTTGGGAGAGAACCAGTGTGAAGGAGAGAAGTCAGAGTGATAAATGTACCTTTTATGAGAAATGAAGAAGGAGGGATGAGAGCTAGGTCTGTATAGTGCAGTGCCAGTAACACAGGCCCTTGGCAATCTACAGTTCAGGGTGGGGCACTGACTCACCGGAAGAACACCCCCCCCGCGCTCCTTCTAAGTAGAACATTCCAGACTAAATTCACACTTAAACTACAACCTACAGTCTCCAGTGACCCATAAACTACAATGGGCAATGCATCTTCACACACTGACACTCCTATAAGTCCTCATCCCTAAACAGCTGAGATGAACAATCACAAAAACAGCATTATTATAACAAAGGCAGTAGAACTTCACTGGTGATACAGCGTTGACGGTATTTGGTGAGTCATAGACTGGGCAGATGCATTGCTGAGGCACTGACACGTCGCATCAGCAGCTGAGGGTTTTGGGTTCACAAGGAGATTACACAAGCACAATCAAAACTGAGGAAAGCAGCAGAAAGACATGGAAGTCTTGTTACTTCACACTTTCTTGCACACGAGGTAGGTATAGGTTAGGGGGTATATGTGATCATGAAAACCTTAAAGCTGCTCTAATTGATATTTTATATTACCAATGGATCAAATGAATACCCTCGCAGTGATAAACCCACAGATAATTATCTCCCAACTGAGATTTATAGCGTCTTTCTGCTGATTGGTTTTCCGGTCCACAAGCTCTAAAAATGCTTTATAAGCAACCTGCCCAGCAAATTAAAAAGCAGACAGATAAAGTTAGCGACTAGCTGGTGAACATAGCGGAGTATTTAGCTGCTAAAGAGCCTGATATTTTCCTCAGGAGGTGGTGAAGACCAAAAACAGAGCTAAAAGGAGAGTGAATATTGGATTCTGCATTCATCAGTGGACAGAAACACGACTCCAAATAAAAGTTAATGTTGCTCCATATCTGCTGGATGAGTAAATTAACAACTGTTGGGTAACACGTTGGCAAGGGGATAATATGTGAGCGCTGTGTTGTTTCCACTGCGGCCAAAAAAAACTGTTTAGAGATGAAATAATTAGTCGGTTAATGGATTAGTCGAGCAATCGAAAATGATTCGAGAACTATTTTTAAAACTGAGTAATCATTTCAGTCAACATTCACTGGTTTCAGATTCTCAATTGTAAGGAATTGATGCTTTTCTTCGTTTTATATCTATCTAGATCTATCTATCTATCTATATCTATCTAGATCTATCTATCTATCTAGATCTATCTAGATCTATCTAGATCTATCTATCTAGATCTATCTATCTAGATCTATCTATCTAGATCTATCTATCTAGATCTATCTATCTATCTATCTATCTATCTATCTAGATATATCTATCTATCTATCTATCTATCTATCTATCTATCTAGATATATCTATCTATCTATCTATCTATCTATCTATCTATCTATCTCTCTCTCTCTCTCTCTCTCTATCTATCTATATCTATCTATCTATCTAGATATATCTATCTATCTATCTAGATATATCTATCTATCTATCTATAGATATATATATGACAGTAAACTGAATATCTTTGGATTTTGGACTGTTGGTTGGCTAAAACAAATAATTTAAAGATTTCACCTTGGGCTCTGGGAAGATATAATGGGACATTTTTAAGTATTTTTCTGACATTTTATAGACAAAACAATCAATCGAATTATTTAGAAAATAACTTACAGCCATAAATCGGTTATTGAAGGTTCAACAGTCCATGACTCACGTAACATAACACAATGACACAATGTGCGTATTATATGTATGAATGGCTGCTCTTTCAGTGCATTCATGAATGAGTTTTGGTGACCAGCCACTGCTGCGGTCACAGATGTGTTCAGTCATCCTGCTTCCTATCCTGATGTGATTTGCCGGACTTAAATAGGGCCTGCTTACCTCATCTGTCTATCACATCCGTTTGGTTTGACATGGCGGCATCATTTCATCGGTACAGACACAGCGGCACACCAGGATGCTGTAAACAGCCGCAGAGCAGCAGGTTGGACTCTCCTAACTCAACTCGACAGGACAATGTTCAGGCGCTTCAGAGCTGCAGGACATTTTTGCACTTACACAAGCTGCTACAATACGTAGGCTGCTGCACTGACAGCCAACAGCAGAGCCACATAAGCTGCAAATGACTCTCACTTTAGTACTTTCATAATTCAACACACACCATTCGCTTGTCCTCGTCTTCCTTCATCTTGCCACCAACATAATCCAGACAATTTCAAACACTGCTTGGAGGCAACAGTGATGTAGCCTACATTTGGCTCCACATCATCCAACTAGGCCACTGATCCATTTGGTCAATTAATGATACACTTTGACAAGCTCACACAGCCTGGACCTAGGATCATAAATCATACCAAAGTACGACAAGCAAGGAGGACAAAGAGTAATGATGGAGGGAGACTTTACCACACAGCTTAGCGTTAATGACAATGTAAGTTAGGTAAGGTCCATAGCTACTGGTGTGGAGTGAGAAAATTAATACTATTGAATGAATGATTGATCCAGGCTTCATCCTCCACGTCCGCATTAAACACCAAAGTCGTTTTAAAGAACTGTTTTGAGTCGAATAACCAAGATATTTGGAGCATTTGGTTTGCTCTTTATCTCAATCAACCGCTAGTTTAACAGGCTGGTACCTCATCATGAAGCTGGGTCTGTGCTGCACTCCTAAACCCAGACACTGAGCTGTAAATACCAGGCCAAGAAGAAAAAAAAAAAAGCTAAACAACTTGAGGCCCAAAGTCCTGGGTTTGCAAATTCCAACCATTTTTCACTCTGCTGGAGGCACCTAGATTCACAGAGGGATACGACTGGGGCAGAGCTGGGATTACACAGTAGAGGTGGAACGTAAAGCAGTCTGCAGCTCATCACTGTCTCAAGGCGAGATTTTCTTGGGAGATGTATAAGGGAAAGGTATGCGCTGTTGAGAGCAATCTGAACTAACAACCCAGACATTGCCAGGTACTGCACTGCAACAGCATACCAGTCCTGTCAGTGAGGAGAGAAGCCTGGTAGCCTGCAAGCTCTCTTGGCCAGCAGAGTTTTTTGGTGGATAAAGAATCTTTGGCTGACGAAAGTGGGGCTACTGGCCAGAGGAAGGGAGCAGGGGGGGGGGGGCTCTGTGCTTTTTTTTTTTTTCTAGTGAAAGGCCATTTCACTGCCTGCTGTTACCATAACAACAGGCTACAGACAAGGGGAGGTGGAGGGGTGCGTCACAAAGTTTCTCTTTTGGCTGCAAGACACCAAGCACTGGGGCTGCTATGGGACAACGATTATCAAAGTCCAAACTAGGCTAAAAAAGAGGGCCATAGTGGGAACAGCTCCTCCACAGACGACCAAATAACTGGCTGTTTGTTTTCCTTTTTGTCCACAGATTATAAAAGGGCATTTTGTGTTGTTTTTTTTTCCCACCAAGAGACTGCCAGTGAAAGACTATGAGGCCTTTGCTATTCTGTCATGTTGATGTTGACCATTTTGAAGCTGCACAGATGCTCCTCTGGCATGAAAATACCACATTTACAGCCGGGAAACACACCAAATGAATATAATATTGATATAATATTGATAATATTGATGTAATATGTAACTAAATTTCATATGGGATTAAGGTTATTGCAATATCAAGATATTGCTCAAATAATGTGTTTTTCTGTTCTTACCGGCTGAATTACAGCTAAGTGTTGCAGTTTTCTGAATTTATTTAACTGTGGTAACTGAGAGAGTGCAAAATAAATGCTTATACTTCTTCACACACACCTACTCGTAAAGGACACCGTCTAAAAACGTCTCACATTATCAATATTTTATGGAGATTTTGTCAGTTACGCCCAGCTCAGCGCAGAAACTGGACATTTGCAGAGACACGGTGACCAGTGTTGTTGTTGTTGAAGGTTACAAAGTAGGAATATGTTGCTGCAGGACATGACAACAACATGGTAGCCACAAAGCTTGAGTACAAGTGCCATTCAGGTCTCAATTACATTATAACCACCAACAGCTGAGCTCAGTCTGCAACTGCAAAGTGTCAAAACACCGCAGTTTGCATCGGCGCGGACTGAAAATGACAGCGGCGTTTTTCCACTTGAAGGAGAAAGACTGCGGCGTATCCACACACACAGACACCGGACCGCATTGGAGCTGTATACGATCTGACTGGTCAATTTTTACAAGTCATCATCTGCCCGGCAGGAGAAAACTAGGCCTGTAGCTATATTGAGCACCACCCTGCAGCCCTATTTCAGATTCCATTTAAATGCGACATGTGCCGTGTGTGTGCGGACCTACATGGGCGAGGAGCTGCGAAAAAAGAAATGAGCTGAAATCAATTTTAGGGCTTTTCTGCGTCTGCTTACCTGCAGATGTTCCTGAAATCGTATCGGCAGTATCTGAGCCATTTCTGGAGGATTTCTCTTTCTGAAGAATCCGTGAGGAAGGAAAGGGGAAGGGGACAGCAGGTGAAATAGAGGTGATCTTGTTCTGTTTGTGCCCTAAACGTCCCCAAAAGTCAAATATGATGGGCAGTAGTAGGTAGTCTGGGTGACTTGCGTTGGTATCACACGAATCCAGTGACTGCTCCCATTCAGTAGCCCCCCTACACCAGTCCTGAATCAGAAACTCCGCACCTCCGCTAAGAAAACTAGTCCACTTAAACTACTACTGAGCCCCGTGCGTAAGCTAGTTCCTCCTCGAGCCATGTAAGGATACAGGGCTGTCCTAAAAATCTGCGCTGAGTTATTATAAGTGATGACTTCGCATGAGCAACCCGTGTCGTGGATTTTTCTTTTCTTTCTCATAGCTGTCAATGCAAGCAGTCGGATATGCAGTCTGTACCCCTCCGCCATAGCCCCTTCCCCCTTCCTTTCCACCAACTTCGAAATCAGGGCTCGTGACAAGCGCCCCACCTTGCATGAATTCAATAAAATCACACACACACACACACACCTTTCCAGAAAGTGTGTTGCATGGCTGACGCATAGATCTGTACCAGAGAAGACTGCATCACTTCAACGTGTTTTTCCAAGGGGCTGAAACGGCATCTTTTTGACTTACAGTCAGGATCTCATCTGTGGCCCTCTACTCTCATCATCATCATCATCATCATCATCATTGTCATTATCCCTGGTGAACAGCAGGTTGTGCACAATTGAAAAAATATATGCTCTTACAGAAAGTTAAGTTCAAAACAAACATTATTTCTGTAATGGATTGCACTCAATTTATTATTAAGAAAAACGTTCTGGCCTTATACAACTGTGGTGTCCACAGTCTCATCAATTTTGCACATGGAAAAAATGGAGTATACAGTATAAAAAAATCTGTTTTTGGTCTGTTTAAAAGTCATTTAGAAGACCATAAGCTGTCAGTTTGCAGTTGGTCTGACAGATACTTCCTTTTAAAATCAAAGGCCTATACACGACTGATGTGAGTCAGTATTACACAAAGGATGTGAACAGCACAGACACCCTTTGTAATCAAAAGCTACCGTTTCAAAGGATCTGACTTAAACAGTTTTAACTTCCTCAGCTGAGAAATATGATTAGGTTTTGTATGGAAGGAAATAAATAGGTGCTGTATAGACATTTATGATCGCCCTGGAAAGTAGCTGTTGAGCCTAACAAAGAGAAACATGTTAAGAATAAAAACTCATTGTGTTTACAGTAGATTTCAATGTTTTTATACAGCTAATTAAACAGAGGATATGTTAAGTCCTGTAATTTCATAATGATAGACCAGTGGCAATAGGTCTCCATGACATTATAGTTTATTAATTATATATTTTTTATGAAAATCTCTAACTTGGGGTGTCCTGGTAGCCTGGCGTTTAAAGACACTGGCTATGTAATGGAAATATCCATCCAGGGATCTTTGTATGTCATCCCCCCATCTCTCTCTCCTCTCATTTCTTGCCATCTCTCTGCTTGCGCTACCTTATAAATGCAAAAATTCCCCAAAAACTATAAAATAAAATCTATAACTTATTGAGTTTCACTGAACAAATGTTATTCTGTAAGATGTGGATGGAGAGCTACTGTACTGTAAGTTGCAATGTTGTTGGGGTGGGGATCCTGAGAATATATCAGTTTTTCATCCCAGCAGTAATCCTGTAACAGAGTCACAAGATACCTTACACCCGCCTGCTAAATTACACTGGCTCCAGGAAGTTATTTGGTTCTCATTTACACCACCGGCCTATGCAAATACAGCAGCTACAGTTGAACAAGCCTATGCATTTTCAGCCTGTACTGAAATCTACAGCGTATAATGTGGATAGACAACTTGAAACTGTGTTATTACTGTAAAAACACAACTTGAAAAACTAAAAGACAATCATGACAATGTCTGATATGCTAAGCTGAAAAAGCATGATGCTCACTCTGCACGTAATCTCATGACTTTCAGGAACATTTCACCAATAATTTGTCTTTTACTTATTTTTCAAGGTTGGATTAAATTCATGCTTTACAGTAAATTTTAATGGCAGTTGTTTTAAATTGATAAGTTGTGACAGGAGAGTTGTTTGCCCACTTAATGAGCTGATACCACTCAGGCAATAAAAAATATAAAAATGTTAAGTTGTATAATGTTGAGTTTTACACTATTGTTGTTAAATCATACACAAAGGACAGGCTCAGGGTTTATGGTTTGGCCACAGATAAGGTGGTTTCACTCTGACAGGAAGCAGGTGTAACCAGCAGCGTCTGGTCAGTGGCCACTGGAAGGAACTTCTCACTCACTCGCTCACTCACTCACTCACTCACTCTCACACACACACACACACACACACACACACACACACACACACACACACACACACACACAGCAGCTGGTGTCTCACTTAAAGCCACAAACCCTAAATGACGAGGATCTAAGTAGAGGTTTGACAACAGTGGAGGTTTGAGTTTACTCAAAGGACTTCATCAGGCATCAACCTTTGATAATGCACTGTATCCTCTACATGAACCACACACACCACAGAAACACCAAATAAAGACCTTGGTCCAGGCTAACTGATGGTTACTGGTCAATAACAGTAAATACAGGGAAACTGTGGTAAAATAAATTAAATAAAAATAATGTAAAGTAGATGCATTTTGACTTTGGGTCTATATTGCACATTCACATAAACCCCTCCAGGGTAATCAAGACTGTATCACCCTGTCGGGGTTTATTTCCACTATAATGACCTGCTCGCTGTACATTATCCCTTACATATCCACAATATCACACTAAAAAGACACCTGTAACATACAATATAATTAAAATCTAAGTCATCAAACTAAACTAAACTATGGAAAAGATACACCAAAATCTGAACTTGTGACTAAAATAAAAATGACTGATCCATGGAGACATTTACCATCACACATGACCAAAATAATGGAAATGAGCAGGATGTACAAAGTGATGGTGAAGATTTTAGCTGCAAATGTGGAGACTCTTGTTATGTGGTTTGATATCTTATAACAGCAGAAATATACAGTTTGTATGTTGAAAAGTCAGTGAAATGCAGTGATTTGACAGCAAGATCATAATTTCTTCATCTAGAGGCGGAAACATCCCGACTGAATGACAATTTCCTTTTCACCAGAAAACAGTTAACCTTGTGTAATTATTACTAAAATGATGACATGGCACAAAACAATTACTCACTAACTTTATGATCTCTGACCTTTACATTTTGGGTTAAAGCTGTTCTCATGTCATGTGCCAGCTGAGTGTCTCGGAGCAACTGTTTGTGACATTTACATACTAAGTTTTCAGTGCATTAAAAGTTTGCATTGTCTATTTCAATCTATAAACAACATAAAGAAAACAGTTCTTCAGCTGTATAACTGATTTCATAGAGTTGTAATTAGACTTTTGTGACACACAGTAGACCTACAGTATTTCCAAGCAGGGAAACTTTCAAACTGTGCATTTATCCTCATACAACTCATATGAATACAACATGAAAGAAGTTCCTGTAGTTTTAAGGGCGGGCAGGGTGGGTTAAATACACTGAGTGCTTGGCCTGGCTCTTGCTGTCTATCAGAAACAGCTGGTTATTCTTGTGGTGGGAAATCATCTCGTCGAGGGTGCCGAAAATCTGAGAGAGAGAGAGAGAGATAAAGGGATAGAGGTAATTAAATGAAAATCCTGAAACTTTTCCAGAATCCTGCTTCAGCCCACTCCCCTCTTAAACCTGTCTAATTTGCCCTCACCTCTTCGTTCTTCTTGCCCTCTTTTCCAAGGGCATAGCCTTGTGTCTCCTCCAGGAATCGGATGGGAATGTTGTACACCTTCTGCTGGTAGAGCACAGCGAGGGTGTACGGCTGGCGGGCGCTCTGGGCTGAGCTGTGTCGGATGAGAAAGGCGCCATCCTACAACAAAGAAAAAGAGAGGAAAACCGGACAGAGCAAAACTGACACAAAAGAATAAGAAATAAAAAGGGATGGAGAAGTTAAGTTTGGGAAGCTTTGATGGGAGAATGAGGGCCAAAAAATAAAAAAAACAGGGAAGTAAAAATAAAAGTGAGGGATGGATTAAGAATTGAGAAAAAGACTGTACATATTATACAGAGCAAGTGGTGGAAATGGGGAAAAATTACCGTAATGGAAGCCCTGAAGGTGTCTGACTCAGGTTTGGCTTTTATTTGAGTTTCAGCAAAAACACGCACATAAATACTCAGAAAATGTCCCCATTTTCTGTACAACTCCCTCGCCTTAAGCCCTTGTGTTTGCTTGGTTGGAAATAAAAACTGATTGTGGTTGAAATTACTCTCCCATCATTAGCTGATTATTACACCATGAAATGAAACATAAAACTGTTTGGTTTACCTTGTTGACCCTCAGTAAGAGATCCTCAGCTGTCTTTCTGTTGCAATCTCCAGCAAACCATTCTTTGTCCTGTCATATGACATAAATATATCAATAACAGTAAACCAGTCCTCACTAACTTGTGTTAAGATCTTCCTTTCAGACCATACCTCATTCCCAGATTGTCTGGTTGCCCTCATACCACCAGAGAAGGCTTAAAACAGATAGAAAACATGTGATGTGTCAAGCACAGGTTGTGGGAAATCCGTATTTGGCAAAAACCAGATGGTTTAAAAGAAATAAAGTATGATCCATGTAATGTTTGGATTACATTAAATGAAGAATCAAAGCAGATCCCAAATGATCACAGCCATCCCTCAGGATTTAAAAAACTCTCTTTTTGAAAAATGTGAGCTTACCCACAGGCTTAGTGTGTGCTATAGGAGGATTTGTAGGGCTGGAGTAAAGACAGGAAAGCTAATATTATTCACTGAATTGAATTCTGATGTATGCAGGGTCAACTGCAAAAACAAGCTTGAAATGAATGTAAATTATTGCAGTTTTAACACTTAAAACTAACATTTCAGCTGTCTAACAAAGCTTTCCTCCTCCTTACCTGAGTTTGGCTTCCTTCAGGTTTGCTGGCAGAGGGGGCTTAACACTGAGAGTTGGTGGAGGGAGTTTGGTAGGAAATGTGACACGTCTTGCTTCAACTAAAGGAGCTACAGAAACAAGATACGTACTCTTCATCATCACGATCAAAATAATTTCTCCTGGATGTGGTTTATATAATTGATCAGTTTTTAATGAGTAAAGAACATGTGGTCTTTACCTGTTTTTACCTCATTCAAGAAAGGCAAGAGTGAATTCTGCAAGGGAGGAAATAAAAGTTACTGGGATGAATTTCCTAGGTAGGAAATGGAAATACTGTGTTAGAATGAAAACTTATATTTCTAATTCAGCCTCTATCTTGACAGTCTTATGAGAACAGAGCTTAGCACAAGGAAATTATAAGACTAAGCACTGAGATGAATAGACACACTCACAGACTTAGCTCTGGGAACTGGAGGTTTCATCCTGCAGACAGAGAGAATACTACTTTCATTGCATGTTTATTACCAGGAATTTTCTGTATAATGCCACTACTTTATCTGCCACATTTGCATTTTGCAAAAACAGCAGCTATATTGTCTGATGTGACATAGAGTATGAACCTATACAGGCAGATTATATCTCAGGTTACTTCAGGTTAGTGCATATCACCATGCTCTGGTTACATAGTAGGTCAAAAGCTGCTTTGACCCAGGCTGAAGTGCACTTACATGGGTATGGGAGAAGGTGCAAGTGCTGTCTTGGTAGATGGAGGCATCCTCATCGGCGCACGAGGGGCAGGAGAGCAAGCTGAGGAGCAGGAAGAAAGAAAATTATAACTTTTATTAGACTTTCCATCATCTGGAAATGATATCTGGCTGACACATATTGAAGTACCATAGTTTAAGTAACTGCTGATGTCTGATCATGACTCACATGACTCACAACTGTTTCTGCAAACTAAGTACAACTTAAAGTACAATTAGCATCTCGGAGCTGGTTCATGTGTGATGCAACCTACCAGCTGTAGGCTCTAAATACAGGTCATCATTATCTTCCTGAAACACAAAAAGACAAATAATGTCATATCATGATAATAGATATGAGTACACGTGGTCAAATGTGCCAAAATTTGAGTGAGCATTCCTATCGAAGCTTAATACTCTGCTGATACTCTCATGCCAAGATTTAATGGTCATGTATGTGTTGGTTAAGGAGGGATTTGTTTTCCCAGCAGGATCCTTGCTGCAACTCTGTCTAAATCTATCTAAATCTAACTGTATAACTATTATGGTTAATAATAGTTTAAATGGTCAATTCCATGATGTAAGTGTCTCTGACTGAACTAATATTAAATTATGTTTTAAGCCACTTAGATCTACTTAAATCTACTGAGCCCTCTGACAGGTGACACCGTTCTCTAACCCTGACCTAACTTACCTGAACTTGTCTTTGAATCCTACCCTCACCCAAGCAAAGAGCAGATACTTGGCTGCTTACCCATGCCTTATATCTACATTGTATCTGCTCAAGCTAAAGTACATTGGCGATGTATTGTGAAACAATATGCCCCTGGGCATAGGTATGCCATAGGTGCCCCCCGCACCTCCCACACAGGAGCAAGCAGGAGTTGGTTCAAAAACTGCACCTGAGCTTCAGTATTTAGTTAACTCTGGAGATGAAGAGAAGCTGTCTGACTCCTTTCCAACACTTCCTGCCACAGCAGATCCACACTGACACCCCTCTGCAGATATTATACACGCTACTGCAACAAACTACACAAAATATTACAGGATCTATTTTCTTTAAGCTGCTGTTTTGATTTGAATTGCTTTACAAATTTTACTGTATTTGAATACAACTTTTACTGTAGCCTCTATATGCTGTGCAGCTGTAATATGAAGAAAATAATAAACAAATATTGGATTGGATTTGGTTGACAGATAGTAAATATTAAAAGACTTCGATTCGGATCAGGACCAAAAAGAAAAAATACGACCAGGACATCCTTTCTTTTGAGCTCTGTGACTTTCCAACTAAAATGTTAATAGTCGCTTCAAACAGATGCTCTGGGCCTGTGCCCGGTAGACCCATTCAGTGATCCATCGGTGATAGGCCCAGCTGGCTTGATAGGCAGATTCATTTGAAAGCCATGGCCTGCATCAATGTTTATCCAGCTCCACTAGTCATACAAATAGCCACTATTTAGCCACCCCTCTGCAATCAGAAACTTTTCCACACATGAATCATCAATCAAAACGCGGAAAAAATGAAGTAAGTGAGCATAACTTAAACTTACCTGTTCTTCATTTGGATCCAGATACACATCTGAAATGCAGAAAGAAAATACTAGCAATGATCTGTTTTGTCGTGGCATCATACAGGCCTCTTGTGGTGGTGACTACATTATGGTAAAGAGTTAAAAGTGCATACAGTCAAACACAGGTAACCAGAGAATGTGTAATCCATTCATTCAGTCAGTCAGTAACTTAGTCAGTTAGTTAGTTAGTTAGTTAGTAAAATGAGTAATCTTGAAGTTCCTTATTATTCATAGTATTACAACATAACATACAAATATAATATTTCATTATTAATAATAATTAATTATTATTATTGTCTTCTTAGCTTAGTGAGATTAACAGGAAATGTTTGAGGGATTCAGAAATGTGCAATTGAGAGATTTCTCCACACAGTGCAATAGTGGGACTCAATTCAAGCAGAGAATCTCAGATAGTTTGCTCGTGACCTTTGACCTGAAGTTTTGGGCAAAGCGAGAGTATGTGGAAATATTTCTACACTACACTAGGTGGCACTCAATTTTAGTCACAGCTGCAGTCTGTGCTTAAGTTACACTAACTACACACTTCTGCTTGTATTTATGTATTTCAAACAAACTGCTGTTGCTGCTGGAAACATTAAACACAATATTTATTGACTGTGCAGCATGTGTGGGTTTCCTGGGAAGACAACAGGTGTGCAGCAGCCACAAATGCGAAGTGGTTTATAGAGTGGGTTTATAATGATTGTATTTCTGTAAATAGCACATGACTAAAAACAAATATTTATTTTAATATATCTGGTTACTTTAAGACATTTGCCTTCCTCTCACTCAACAGTCAACATTACTTCTACGAAAGGCTTATTTTTGTTGGTAGAAGTGTTTACTGCACCTTCCTCAGTGTTAGGTACAGGGACTGGAGCAGGAGCAGAGCGGATCCGTGGAGGAGGCATCATCTTCTTTTTCCCAGGCTTCTCATTTCTGTCTATCTCAGGTGCTGAGAGCAAGAAGGATGTAGACACCACATTGAAGAAAGAGGTAAAACGGATGAATAGATGAACAAAACCAGCAAATTCACTGTTGTAGGTGTAGTTGCAAATGAAAACAGATGAATGACTCACGTTTCTTGGTGTTGCGATCATAGAAGAAATCCTCAGCATGTTGTGGAGGTTTCTGGGTTACACAGGTGAGATGATTTATTGAAACAAATGCAACATCTTGCAAAACATTTGACAGATGCAGAGACACACAGAAACAGACTTCCAGGAGCTGTTGTTACCAAGGTTTTGCCTGGTCTGGGTGGAGGAGCAGCCAGCCTCTGTGGAACTGCAGGATTGGACGTCCTCTCTGCAAAAAGTAGCATTAAGTAACAGAATTTTAGGGAAAAGGTCAGTTTTATATTGTCAGAGGTATCTATGCTGAACAGGGCTTTAAACAGTTTATACCCTAACCCTGTCTGCAGTAATGACTCAGTGCTGTTACCCAGATAAACGTCCTCCTCCACTTGTCTCTGTGGGACTTTCATAGCCGGACGCTCGCAGGGAGGCGCTTCATACATGTCACCTTCCTCGTCATCCTGCCATTAGAAAAGTTTAACTATTGTAAAGGTGTAAGCATTTAGCATTTTTCACAAATACTTATTACCAAATTAATACTGAGACATAAGTATAAGAGTTTGAGTTAAATGAAACCATAGCTAACAAGACTGAAAGCCTTATGTCTGCATTTTACCGTACATTGTGTGCAACAGCGTAAAACTAGGCGGGAAATCTGCTGGAGTTCTATATAAGCAACATAGCTTTGGTTGATGAAGCAGCAGGTACACCCCTCAAAAGAAGCAACAGAGCTTGTAGGAAATGTGGTAATAATATTATAAGAATGAGATAAAGATGTTTAGAAACGCCGCATGTAGCACCTTTAATAATATGTGGATAAAACCTGTAAAAGCACAAATTCAGGAGCTTGTTGTCTTTCTACTTACAAACTCATCCTGCGGCCATCCTGCATCATCATCATCTGAAATTGATAGATTTTTAAAAACGGACTGTAATCCAATGAAGAAACAAAGACAGGAGGCATCATTCATTGCAAGGTGAGGTTAATCTCACCTGTCCTTCTGGGTGGAGCTGGAGGTCCACTGTGTCTGATGGGAAGAGGAGAGGTAAGATGCTGCAGTACCATTTTATTTCACGCTTAATACATTAAAAGCAAAACTAATGAGGCTTTGCTGATGGCCACAATACTTACAGGTTCTTCAGTTTTCCTAAGAAACTCTGAAAAACACAGAAACCTCAGATGAGTAACTTAACTGCATGCCTGGCTGGCAATCATTTACTTTTAGTTATCTATCAGTTTCATCATCAGACATGAGTCAGTGGCTGCTTTTTGGGGGAAGTCACCATGACGGACAATAGTGCTTTATTTAGAACACAAGGAGATTTATTACAGTAAAAAAAACACCTAAAGTCCTAGTTAACACTTTATTTTAACCACGCCATATAGCATTTCGAAGCAATATATAAACACTTGGTTTAAATGTTTTTTGTTTTAGTGTAAAGAGTGCTGGAATAATTATTGAACGGTTAATTTAATAGGTTATTTCATATACATACAGTAGGTGGCTATGTGCAGTAAATACAGCCAGCCTAGATTTTGACATTAAAATAACATAATCTATAATATACCTTACCTTTATACTTTTACTCCACTACATTTATTTGATAACCTTAGTTACTTTGCAGATTCAGATTAATACATGGTATACAACATATAACCAACAAATAAATAATGATGTGTTATTATAGATTAAGATAAGACTTCAGTGACCCCCAGGGGTTAATTCACAAGCTAATCAGCAGCATATAATTTAATTAAAATTAGCTACACCTTTACCAGATGAGCAAGTGATACGTACATTAATGCATCCAATATGACATACATTATTCTGAAATGGGCCATTCTGCATAATGAGTACTTTTACTTTTGGTACTTTGAGTGTATATTGATACTAACACTTTTGTACTTTTACTTAGGTAAACATTTGAATGCAAGACTTTTACTTGTTGCAGAGTACTTCTACACTGTGGTATTACTACTTTTACTTAAATAAAGATCTGAGTACTTCTTGTACCACTGATTATTTGTTCACATACTTCTAATAATGTGAAATAGGAGGGTAGAGTTTCAGTAATTATAACTTATTTAGTCTTTGTGAATCTGACTTTTTATTGGAGCTACAGTTAATTCACAATCAATGCTGTTTTGAAGCAACATTATTAGTTAAAACACAGAAAAGTTCATCTGCAGGGATGTAACTGAGGTTGGCAGGAGGAGGTGGAGATAAACACACACCTCAAGCGAAATCAGGAAGTGGAGCGACAGTATCTCTGTTTTCCCACAGTGCCAGGCGGCTGTAGAGGAAGTGTTGATGTAAAGTAAAACATTATAGACAGACCGAAAGGGAGAGAAGGAAGGACTGCAGAATTTCTATCTCTCACGCACTGGCACATGCAATGTCACACAACAGCTGCTTTACTGTTGATAAATGAAGAACAGGTGGGAAGGTGATATTCAATTCAATTCAGTTTTATTTATATAGCGCCATATCATAACAAAGTTATCTCAGGGCACTTTTTCATATAGAGCAGGTCTAGACCGACTCCTTATGTTTAATAAAGGATAGAGAACTACATTACTGTTCTGCTATTAATGACCTTTTCCTCACACACTATTTCAAAAATATCTGCATTTTAGGGTCGGGTCAAGTTCTGCTGGTGACAATGTTCTGCTTTGTGTCGACCACAGTGTTGAGCTGCTACCTGCTGTAACTTCTCTCTGATGGGATGTTTTTAGAACCACTTGTAAAGTGTTGTCAGTGGCCCTCAAGGCCATCGGGAGGAAAAAGGAAAAAGCCATGTAACCATGAAGTGAAATCTGATGCAATCAAGGATAAGACACTGAGCAGAATTTAAATGTTTCACTTTACAGACAATAGAATTGGTGTATCTGTTGTCACAAGCAATTATATTAGATATTAATAAAAAATGAACAGCTAGTGTACTATAATTCAGATTTTATATTCTTGACAGAGATATTAAGATTCCATATGTTATTAAACTAACTCCACAAGCATGTACCATGAAAGTATGGACTACTAATACAGTATTTTTTGGTTAAGCAAACACTGTGTATTCTAAAACACAACAATTACAGTTGATAGATAAATAATCAATGGGGGGGGGGAATATTGAGTTCACACTGTCTGCTCTACCTTTTTCACAGTAATTTGAATGTATTCACACATCACAGACTGGATCTTACTTCTATTTTTAATGTTTGTTTTCAACGTGTGAACATACAGGGAACTCAAAACATCTGTTGGTACGAAACTACAAGAAGTTGAACTTTGTCATATCAGACTAGCAAAAACGATATCCTTGTACGGTGTAGAGAGAGAAAACTATATGAGCGAACACATTATGTAAAATACTAATATTTCTGTGACTCACTGGAATCTCTGCAAGGACCCCTGAGGAATTTGGGAACATTTGCACTAAACAGCAGAATTAAAACTGTACAAAAAGATCACCACCAACATTAAAAGACAAACTCATCTCAAAATTATATAAGTACATTTTTCCCTGCAGACTGAGCTGCAACATCATCTCTGAGTGAACCACAGCACCTTCCAAACTACTGCATGGTCATGTTTACTGAAAAAGAGTCTCAAATGCATTATGGGAGAGTGATAGCAACACTGTTGACAAGAAAAGAGACAACATTTCGAACAAGAATATAGTTCAGATTTAACTACAAGCTAAATATGAAGCTTGACATGCTATATTATGTATTAGTATGTATTAGTATGCAGAAGTGATACTATTTGGTCTACCTGAAACAAATGATGGACGTATGTATGTTTTTGCTTGCTAGATTTACAATTTCTTTGAGAGAACTTTATTCTGTAGTAAAGCACATGACTGATGCCTGTACGGTACGTGTGTTCAGGATATCTGCAAACACTAGCTGTGGGTTATTTTTACTGCTTGCCTTCACACTCCCCCACAATCACAACTTTAACAGTGTAGCTGCAATCATATCTTCCCCCCAATTCAGAACTCCGGAAGAAAAAATGCTGAAATTAAAGTATTGACATATAAGGTTTACAGAGGACTCAGTTGCTAAAATTCTGCCATCGACAACAACTGTTCACTTCCTTCTCACTCCACTCAAAGTTATCAGAATGTAAAACAAAATATGACAAAAATAAAACTGTACTTTACCATTGTCATGTTTTGGGGTCGAGTCTCACAGCTCAAGTCATGAGGAAATGTCTTTGTTTCAGTTTTTGGATGCAAATGGTTCTGAAGATTGAAAGTAAGTGATACAGAGAGAATGTGACCAGCAGCTATAACTGACCTCATTTGCATTTCCTACATGTGCCAGCCAGACAGCCTCACCTGCTGCTGGACTGCCTGCCTCTAAATTAGCTACAGTCACAACACAGCTTTAACATGGCTCCAAATTTCCCTACTGCAACCTGCAAATGGCCATAATAACCAACTGAATTTGATACAATTAGCTGCAACTGGTAAATAACAAATATATATATATATCTGCAATCAAAAGGGGAAATGAATTATTAACTTTTACACACACAAACGCCATCACTGAAGCTAAGTATGTAAGCTAAGTTGTCATTAAGTAAGGAAGACAGCATTGCTATAAGGTTAAAAAAAGATGAGATGCCAAAAATCCACACAGAATTTATTGTATTTTACACCTTTAAAACTACAAGAAGTGGGCAATAATAATCCAGTGTATGCAGAGTGTACTAAAAATGAAACAAACTAATTGCTACATACGCTCCAGTTTATTAGGTACACCTAGCTACAATTCAACACCACCATAAACTGCAGTCTCCCACATTGAATCAACACCTCTCTAAAACTTCAACATTATAACCTTCATGAAGGATTTACTGCAGGGCGGTTGTATTTGAGTGCATTAGTTTTAGCTAGGTGTACCTAATAAACTGGCAACTGAGTGTAGGTTTGAATACTGAGTCACTGCCTCCAAGAAATCATTTGCTTTTAGGGGGAAAATGTAACATGAGTTGGTATGTAGTTACTCACTGGATTATTAGATTTCATAGAATTTTCCTGTGAGGTTCTGTGTGGTAGACCCAAATGCAGTCATCTCAGAGGGTAGGATCAGTTTAACAGTTTTATTGTCCATGATGGTACATGTGAGTAGAAAACAAACAACCAAAAATAATCCAAACGACTAAACAACTCACAGAGTATGGAGTAATGAGTATGGAGCGTGGAACAAAGAACCAGCAACAATAAACATGGCTCAAGGCAAAAAAACAACTGCCGCAACAGAAGGTAACAGCAGGCAATGCTGTGACAAGGTACAGAGGTAAAAGACAGGTATAAATATACCAGACACTAATTAGGGAAACACAATCAGGTGAGTAACGAGACACAGGTGAAAACAATCAAGGGAGATACCCAAAGTCAAGACGCCCACACTGAACGTGAAACAAGACCTTCAAAATAAAACGGAACATAAAATGACCAAAACACAAGACTTACAAAAATACAAAGAAAAACCTTAACTTTAACATAACCAAAATCAGACAAATACCATGATTCCTAACATTTACATGGGAATTTGAGTTGGTGAGATCAAAGGAGCCTCAAGGTTACGGACCTCAAGGTTTTCTCTTTATTCCCTATGTACTGTTTGCTGGTACAGTACAATCAGACATTTTTAAGGAGGACGTAAACTGTAAATTAAATTAAATTTAAAAGCTAGTTATGCTGTTGTTTGAATGGTTCTTTAAACAGTTTTTTTAGTTTTTTTTCCTTTTGTTTTCATCTATTGTTGCACTTATGTAGTAGTGTCAGTTGGTTAGGATGGGAGCACTGCAATTTCCATGTTTTACAGAAGAATAAATTGAACCTTGACCTTGAATCTTGAACACTCTTCTTCAAATGAGTGAAATGTCTTACTGACTCTTAATTGCTAACTTTTTCTCTTGTTATTTTGAGTGTTGAGCGAGTAACGGGTACTGGCAAAGGTCCACAAGATCACAACACATGAACGTAAAGGCTTGAAAATAAATTTAGAGAGGACGGGAGCTAGAAAACAAAGACAGACAGCCAGCCTCAGACACACAAGTCCTTATCTGTAAATGGGATTGAATGAGATCCAATGCATCTGACAGTGAGAAAGCTGAAATCTGGGGAGACCCATGTTACAATGTGAGTTCATCTGAAACATTGAACATAAATAATAAAGGCCAAAATAACATGTACACTGGTCTAAGAAATACTTTTCTGTTTCATGTTTCAGTAATGGTTCGCAAATGTAGAAAAGCTCCAGTATGTGAGATATGGGTGAATGCTGAAACAAAAATGTTATAATGATAAAAACATTAACTCAACTGACACAAATAAACTTCATCACTTAAGTGAGTTTCATCAGTCATGACCCAGAAATTAGGGTATGAAGAACTGAGCCTTTTTATAAGTATCACTTTTAGCTTCGTGATCCTTAAGCAGTCATGGTGTTTGTAACATGGTGTATCAGTGATTTATTAAAGATGATAAAATGCCACAAGGTCAAAAAGTATGAAGCATAAGAAGATTTATTCCAAATATTATTTATTTATTGACAAAAGAGTATGTTGCCAGATGTGGTTATAATGACAGCGACAATAAATTATTAAACTACAGTACACAAAGTACAAAAGCAGTTTCTCCAAAACAATATAAAACACATAAATATTAACTTAGTACAAAACATTTAAAACCCTGTCACAAAACAAAGGCAATAAGCTTTGCAGTCAAGAAGTTTAATGTAGAACAGAAAAGAACAGCCCCTAGACCTAATATAAAATCAATATTCAGACAATATACATGTTATATACATGCTGGGCTCAACCCAGGTGCCCGGTGGAGAAGTGCTCTGGAAATGTGGTAAAAAAATAAAAAAAGAGAGAGAGAGAGATTTTGCTCCTCCTCTATAGTGGCGCTACAGTACACAGGTTTGTTGAATGGAGTGAGTTTGTGCTTCCACCTGTCCAAATCTATTCCCATCTACAAGGCGTCAGGGAGCTAAAACTGCAAAAACAAGCAGAATCTGAACCAGCAGATACATATTGTATTGTGGATAAAGGTCTGGAAGCCCTCGAGCACCAAAGTAAGCAAATGCAGAACATTTTGCATTAAAGCTGGTTGAGCCAACATAACTTCACATCTGTAACACAAAAATGTTATTTTGAGAAGCAAAAACATTCCTATGTGCACTGCAATCTTTTGGATTAAAAGTGCTACTGACCTGAAGTCTACAGTACTGCTGTGACTTCTTTGTATAAACCAGCATAAAGCCAGCCAGAAAGAGCAGAGGAATATACCGATAGTTCTTATTTTTCCTGTTAGGTTCACTGTCTGAACCTCCATTTTGGTGGATGCAATACTGAGAAAACACATGACATTTTGTATGCATGAAAAGATAAAAAATATTAGGATCAAGATGGTCCAGAGGGAATAAAAAGAGTTTGTCCTGTGTTTCTGTCCATATATACTGTCACATTCAACACAGTAAGGAACAGAAAACTTGAGAGCATGAAGCTTCATTGAGCATTAAAACTCACAATTGAGGTCCCTCTTGTGCACCTCTGTAGGTTTAAAACCTCCATCAGTCTGGATTTAGAGCAACAGATAAACAAGCTCTGAACAGAATCAGAGTCCTGTGGATCTCTCTGTCTATCTTCTCAGTGATAAACATGTCTGTGTTTGCTGTTTTACCCACTTTGTTTATGGGTATGGTCATCCAACAACATCTTCTTTCCAGTCTCTCTGACTTTAGACCGGGTTTGCTTTTATTTTGCCGCTGATCCAGTCAATGTAATGGGTGACACGGGTGTAGACCCCAGGCTTATCCTTCTGCCCGCACCCATCGCCCCAGCTGATCACACCCATCAGAGTCATCTTGTCATTGTTTCGACAGACGAGCGGGCCACCAGAGTCTCCCTGTGGGTAAAGTTCAAGAAGCAAAATGAAGAGAGAGAAAGGGAAAAACTAGGAAAATCTAATAATGTTATCAGCATTGATTTACTGAGGAGGTTAAGTGTAATAATTCTCACCTTGCAGGCATCGTCCAGGCCTCGGGTGTCACCTGCACACAGCATGTTGGAGGTAACTGTGCGTCCAGATAGCACATCTGGGACGCAGCGCTCTTTGGGCCACAGGCGAACGTAACCTCTTTTAACACGCTCGGAGAACTCTGCAGAAACTGTGGAGAGAGTGTTTAAATTAGTACTTCATCAGCATCTCCTATCCAAAAATAAAATAAGTTAAAGGTTTGTGGAAAAGCTCACACTGCCCTCTGCTGGTCAGTCAAGTAAGTGTCACCAACTTGCTTGTGAGATACATTTGCCACAATAACAGCCACGCAAAATTAGAGAATGCCATGAATTAGGCGGGATGTTTGCTTACATTCAGAGTCTTTTCCATAGCCTGAGATCTCACACTCAGTCCAGTCGGGCAGCACCAGCCCACGTTCAGGCAGACACGCAGGAAGAACCTCTGGAGAGTTTACAGCACAGATGCCAATGTTGGTCTTTAGCTTCAAGAGAGCTGCAAGTGGAAAGTGACCAGAGGAAAGTCAGTATAATGCACAGGGAAAATGTCTGATGGAGACTGAGGGACGTTTTAAAAAGGTTTTGCTGCCCACTCAAAGTTCCATATCATCACTGCTGGGGGAAAACATGGTTGCTAAAGAGTCTCATTTAATTTTCATGATTCACTTTATAGCAAATGCCAAAACTCTATTTCAAAATGCTGTTTTTCTTAGTTCATGAAAATATGACATTGTGATGATACAAGGTTTTCAGTAACAACAGTCATATATAGAGTAGAATACTATATGCAAAAATACGAAAAGAATTAAGAAAAAAAGTATGATTATTGTCTCTTGAAATCTTCACTCACCGATGTCATTGTCAAATGTTTCGTTGTCAAATTTATCATGGATCCAGTACTTCTCAACCTTGAAAATCTGCTCGCTGCTGGAATTCTGCTTCCGAAACGTTCTTCCCAAAATCACTTCCAATTTTTCTGCTTTATCACTGAAAAAGATTGGGAATGTGTTTGTCTATTGCATGGCAAACATGTTAAATTATGCATTTTGTGCGTGTGTGAAGGATGCGAGTCATTCTTACGTGTCCTCGAAGCAGTGTGCAGCAGACAGGACCCAACAAGAGTCAATGAGGACTCCTCCACATCGGTGAAAGTGTTTTCTGAGACGGGCCTGGTAAACATTTATGGCCGCCTGCCACGGCTGCTCCGTGATGTCACTCCCTCTGCCCCCAAACATGCGGAACGCCGGGCGATTCAGAGTGTTGTCTAAACGTTGGCCACATGTTGCTACAGAGAGGACAGGTTGCAGGATGACGGTTAAATAACAGTAAAAACACATCAGAGGAAATGGACTCTGGGTTGGATGTGAAGATGTCCTACCTCTGTTATTGTTGTTAGTGGTGGGGGCACGTGGGCCGAGGGTGGACATGACAGATGGACGTCTCGCTAAAAAAGAGGCAACAAGTATGAGCAGTCTGAGAGCACATTGCTAGTTCCTAAACTAAATGAACTTCTAGCATCAGTCTTGATAATCTTACTCCTATGCTTCAACATTGCTGCAAAATTAAACCATGATAATAAGGGTACTCACAACATTTAGGTATGTCACACAGCTCCCAGGTCAGAAGCATGTTCTTGTAGGTGTGACACCATGGACCCTCATCACCGTCTGGATTCCTATTGCATAGGAAAGGAAGAAGAAATGCAATGAAGGGGGGGCTCTCGTGTGTCAGCTGTATCATATTGTGTTTGCTGGCATCACTACCTGCAAAAGCTGTGGCTGCCCAGCCCCTGCTCCAATGCATCAGATCTCCAGGCATTGTTTAGCTTGTGCTTCAGAGCAGGGGAGTCCCACGGGAGACAACGAGAGCCGCTCTTAGTGACAGATGTTGTGCCTCTGTATGACTGACCGGAGCCCAGCGTGCACTCTTGGTACTTATCTGCTCCAAAACACACAGGCAGACCAAGTGTTAAAGCAATTCATTGTTTAATCATTAGTATTTCAGATTATTAGCTTTTTGCTGTACCTTCTGGACATTTGGGCAAAGAACAGAACTCCCAGACGACCTGAGTGCCTTTATAGACGTAACACCAAGGAGTGCTGTCATTGTCAGGGTTCCTGAGGGGAGGGGAAGAAAAGCCAAGGACAATGAGTAAACATGCTCATGGCTCACATAAACCTAAACCAAACAGTTTTAAAATGCATCATCCCAACAATTAGACAGATTGTCATCCAATTCTTAATTTATGCATCTTTTTTTCTGCCTATTTTGCTGCCAAGCCACTAATTCTGCCATTTCCTGTCAGATCCTATAGCTATTTTGTCTCCTAGTATAAATATACAAGTCTTATTTCCACCTCTTCTTTGCCAGATCATCTAGTGAGCAATCTTAGTCATAGTTTTTGAGCCTATTTGCCTGTTTCCTGTCTGTCCACATTTGCCTGCTTGCTTATACCCTTTGGACTTAGGTACCTCTTTCAGTTTCCTACCTATTGCTGATCTCTGCCGGTCTTATTGACCCAGCAAAGTATGCTTTAAACCTACCTACCTGACTGTGAATCATGCTTTTGGTAAACAGAGCCATTTCAAATTTGGTTTATCAGTTTTTGCCTTTCAAAGTAAGACATTCTCACCTTCCGCTATAGTGCCACAATCAGATCAATCAATTAATTAAATTAAATGCCAGAATACAGTGGCAAATGCATCATTCCAGCAGGGTCAATTAAAATTTGAGCAGTATGTTTTGGGTGATCAGACACTCCTTGATTTGATTGCATGGACACAATATTTGCAGTTTATTCCTACAGACGCTTCGGTACTAAACCGATTACACTGGTCACATACCTGCAGAAGTTGTGATTGCCCAGTCCAAGACTGCTGGCGTCCAATTTTCTAGCTGTGAACTTCCTTCCTCTCAGAGACGTAGAGTTCCAGTTGATGCACTCTGCTCCTGAATGGCTGATACTCCATGTGCCGCGGTACCCTTCACCCTGCCCCACAGAGCACTTCTCATTGGTGTCTGTTGGAGAAAGGGACAAAGTTAAATTGGCTATACTGTCACTCATCTATATATGAGACTGATATCACTCTAATAACTGAACTAATTCATTCATTCTGGCACAATAAAGTGTGTTTATTGGATCTGGAAAAACCTAGGGCATTCAAAATATTTGGACAAATTATGAAAACATTGTTATTAAGACATTAAACTCACAACTTGTGTCCTAATGGCATTTATATTGTAGTTTTCCAATTAGTGGTTTTAAACAATGACTAAACATAAACTATGACGACCGTAGATGCAATCAGAGTTATTGAGTCTGGCCATCGCAACTCATTACATTACGCTGAAATCACCTGGCTGTGACCACTGGGGTTTGCGTAATTATCCCACTGAGAGGGTGGGGTGTCCCTAAAGCCTCGAGAAGTCGCCCGCAGAAACAAAAACATTCATATCCCAGAATGTCTTTCCATGGTTTATGATCCTTTCTTCTTCTCTCCAAACCACAGGCCCATGACACCCACTGTTTGAGTCACACGATCAGACTGTGACTTTATCTAGAGTTATTAACAAGTTCGAAGAACGTTTTTATCAGTGTTGTGTCACTGGCCACCCTATTATGGACATGACACATGGGTTTATTTTTGCTTTAAAGTAAAACATATGCAAATGCAAATACTAGTAGTAGTACTAAATAGTGGAACATTTAGATATTTATTTAGTCTTCCTGTTGCAGCACAGGAAGACTAAATAAGAGATTAAAGTAGAGCTTAAACAATAATTTAATTAACTGATTAGTCCAACAACCAAAAACTATTCCAGCTGCTGGTTCTAGCTTCTCCATTGTGATGATTTTCTGCTTTTCTCTGTTTAATACCTCATTAAAAACTGAATACTTGGCATTTTGGACTGTTTGTCTGACAAAATAAGACATCACGTTGGACACTGGGAAATTATAATGTTCATATTTCACTATTTTCTGACATTTCACATAAAAAAACGTTTAAGCAATTAATTGAGAAAAAAGCTTGCAGGTTAATCGTTAATAATCGTGTCCTAGATTAAAGAGTTTGTTGAGTACTTACTGATCTCACACTGAGTTCCACTGAAGCCTGGAGGACACTGGCAAATGTAGTCTGAAGTGTACACGGCCTCCTTACAGGTTCCTCCATTGTAGCACTGAGACACGTAGCAGTCTGGAAGGGGCAGACAGAAAGCCGGTTAGTCAGTCATAAGTCATCCAGTTATTCAGAACACAAGCAATTTGAATAATCAGAATATGATTGAGTGGTCATGGCCAAATGCGTAAACAGAGAATTAAATTTGTGGGTTTGGCCTTGTGTGTCACATTTGACGTAGAAACATTGATTAGTATGCAAATGTCTGTGCCTGTGTGCATGGTTAATCCTGACTCTCTTCTTACATACTAGCAAACATCTTCATAGCTTCACTTTTAAAATATAACGTCACGCCAAGGGTTTCTTTCTAGAGTAGCACTGGTTTTATGCCATCACCAGTCCAGTTTTTCATTTATTATTTTAACATTTCCTAAAGGCTAGCGTTCAGAATAACAGCACCCCAACTTGGTCCCCGTGGTATGAGCTCACAGATGGTGCAGTTTGGCAGACTGAAAATGTGGTTGTAATTTGTCTGAGGGAGGGGCAGCCATGCTTCACAGAATTCGTCAATGGGAGTGAAAATGCGCACAAGGGCTTGTCTGGCAGGCGTACTTCAAACAATCTCAGACTAAACTACGCCCACAGAAAAACACAGAAACCCGACAGCTCTTCATTTGGATGCACTGGGATTTGGACACATGAGCGAGGCAAGCCAACAAAAAATAATCATCTGAGGTTGTAACAGCAAGTTAGAGGTAAAGGGAAGTTATGAGGAAAGACAGAGAGGTCAGTAAGGGCAGGTGAGCAGACTGACAGACAGGATTATATTCTGCTCATTGCAAACAAAACAGTCTGATGAGAAAGAGACAAGAAAGTAAGACAAGTAAGTCAGTCAATCCACATGTGTTTGTGTGTGTGTATGCATTCATGTCACACTCACTGATGACGGGCACAATATGACAATGCTCTCGTCCTCTTAACGCACAACGGCAATACTCCACACGCCGTCCCCTCCATTGCAGCCAAGTGTCTCCAAAACTATGCACTGCTGATGTCTCACTGTCCACACAATGTGCTGAGAAAACACACACACATTTACACACACATGCACAATAAGTATACAGCCAAGACACATAAAATGTAATCATTGTCACAGGTAAAAGTTACAAACGTAAAGGTACGAAAACAAAGAGGAACACAAACACATTAACAGTGAGATAAAAGAATATGAGGATGATGATGGTGGCGGTGGTGTTTATTAGACAAGCAGAAGTGTGATGGGGCTCACAGGAGGTGTCAAAGGAAGGTGAAGACTTCTCGACATGAATAATCAAAAGCGTCCGTCTAGCTGGCTGCCTGCCAGGCTCACCTCTGTAAAAACGAGTCCCTCTCTTAGAGCGGAGCAGCTCCACCTGCAATAGAACAGATACGTTAAACACAGAGCAGCAGTGCATGGGAACTGGTTGCATGGCATTGGTTTCCATCCCAGGCAGCCAGTGCTTTATTTCATTTCTTCAGGATACTATGAAAATAAACTTGCAGAGACTTGAAACTTGCTTCACAAGCTGCCTTTAAGTTTTAGTCAAACATCACTTGTGGGTACATAAAGTACAGTAGAGCTCCAATATCCAAGATTTGAGAGTTAGCTGCAGGACAACAGTGAGTTTATGAGCTATATTTTTTCAAACAGTTAAAATAAAGAATGAATGAATGAATATTTATTCTGTTAAAAGATTAATGAAATGGCTTTTTGCATTTAAAATGTTGCTGTTCAGCAGCTGACTCTTAAGTCCCAGATGCTGAAGTTTCAGGTAAGCACTTGAGGGCACTACCAGGGAGGCGTTTCCAAACAAGTCAATGCTCAAAACAACATCGCCATGCAACAAAAACACAAACACAAAAATACTGAAAAGACTAAATGTTTGCTGAGATGCATTGTAAACCACAAGAATTGAATTGCATTAAGATGAGCCCTTGTTTAGTATGCGGGATGTAGTTAATGAGCTGAAACATGCAAAACCACTTGTTGCTCCCATCATGACAAGCATGTAGTACTTACATTGTCCACTAGGCAGCAGCAGAGAAGGGACAGGAGCATTAATAGTCCAAGTGTTCTGGTCATGGCTACTCAAGTGGTCTGACTGGAAGTGGAAAATAAATACATATTAGAAACAAATGACAGAAGATTTTACAAGCTAATACAGTTTAGACAGACATATGTAAGCACTGACAGAGAAGACTCAAAGCCTTTAATAAATGCCATTGGATTTGCACAGATCAGTCATGACATTCTTTCATTAAACATTATTAAGCATTTTTAACATTGCTTTTGACAAAATAGTATTAAAATACAAATTTGGAGTCTGAGTAATTATTTCCTACTTTCCACCGAGGTACTTAAGAACAATGTACAATTGTACAAAATCTGATTCTGGCAAAATGACTACAAAGACTGCAAAGTAGTAAACGTGCAGTAACTGTAACTGCCAAATAAGTTGTCAACAATCAGAAGATTGAGCATTTCTTTCCTGCATCCAAAGGTGTTTTTTATGTCCCCAAAGGCACTAATATTGACAATCAATATTGACTTAACACACACACACACAACCAAAATGAAAACATTGGCAACAGTGTAAAACCTTGAACTGACAAAGAAAAGGTTCAGCACAGTAAGCTGAGTGAGTGACTGAGAATGGATTTCATTGTTTGATGTCAATCTTTTGTCATGATTCTGTCATTAATACTGAGCCAACAATTGCAGGAAAACAATCTACACTGGTCACCTTCTCCTGTCTATGCTGTTTCTCTGTTCCGCTTCCTTCCCCCACCCCTACGCCTGCTACTGAGGGACTCTTGAGAGGAAAGGGTGTGCAACGTGGAGAGCTTATAGTTTCTTGAACTTGTGTTGACTTCTTGATTCAGACAGGAAGTTTTAATAGCCTGTGCAGGACAGTCTGATAGGAGAATGAGTTCAACAAATTAGTTCTGTATATATCTTTGCTTAAATTCATTTCCCTTTTATCATAATTCATCTATAACTTCCTCATTGGGAATGAACAGGAAGCAGATTATCTTCACTTTATGGTAAAAAAATGAGACGTTGTTGACCACCATTTCAAACAACACAATGTGGACGACCCTGGAGCGATGAAAGGCAGCACGCACAGCAGAACATTTCTGCACCATACTTGCAGCATTCCTTCTCTAACAGAACAAAGCAGCAGCTTTAGGAGGATAAAGTGAGTCAGGACTTTAAAGGGAAGGGGGAGGAAACTTGCCTGGAGCAAGAAAAAGTAAACTAACCTCATATTTCCCTTTTATTCTTCTAGAAAGAAAGTCTGATATCAAACTTGTTGCTCTTCTCTGTTTTAAAGGAGCCATATGCAGAAAGGAGGTATAGAGCACAGCGCCTGTTGCTCATCAGTCAAGTGTGAGTAAACATGAGTCACAAAAGAACGAGGGGGTGAGTGGAAGACGGAATAGAGAGGAGAATGGGAAAGAGAAGAAAAAGAAAGTTGCACACAATGAGGGCTGAAAAGTAAAAAATAGAGAACATCCAAGATGCTTTAAAAATAACCATAAGAAACTTATTTACATACACATGCATGCAAAGACCCAGACATACAGCAAGAACCATGTGTCTACATGCCTCTACGTTTTTATACTCTCCTCTCCGGTGGCTGATTCTCAACTGACTCACCTTCTGTGGTTGACTGAGCTAATACAAAACAGCGCTGTGTTTTGATATATCAGTGAGATAAAATAGCTACTCTGGCAACCGCACACAGACACATGCATATTATTCTCACACATACACATACACGAGTGCTCAGGAACAGCTCATTAAAACCCCTGCACACAAAGATTTACTATTCATTCTGCTCATTGTTCAGTGGAACAAAGACTCCCTCTCAGACCCACACATGCATTCACACACTCACCATTAAGAGGACAGGTCCCTTGAAAGCTATCCTTGCCTCAAACAAATAAAAACCCTGTTGACCTGCGCTTTTACCCCCCAACTGAGCCTCCCTGGCAGGGCGACAACAACGCACTAGTTTCCTTTTTGTTTCCTTTGTGCAGCTGTTCAGCTCTGTTCAGTCGCCTCTCTCGCTTCAGCCCTGTCAGCTAAAAACATGTGTTTCCTGCTAAAATACTGCCAGTACAGGCCCCCAGCATTTCGGAAACGTGCGCACATATCAACACATGCACGCACAAAAACACATGCCAACATGCACACATCAGATATGAACATATGTGTATCCCACCCTTTTTAAAGTCTGTGATATCTGACATGCAGAGGCCCGGTTTGGGGTGTCATCAAACGCTGCTCCTTTGACAATCCCACAGCGCAATTGGACTGAGTTTTATCTGTTTTTGTGGTCTGTCTTACAACATTTAATGTATATGAACAGACATGCAAACACACAAAATAAACATGTCTCATTTACACGATACAACTAAAAACTGTGGCTGCTCTTTTAGTTTTATGTAGTATACAGTGGAGCTACAACTTCCTAGAGGTGATCAAAACAATTTTTTTGTGTTACTTGCATTTGTATGACTCTAAAAATCCCTTATTAGCTTCAAAAATAGATTAGTTAATAGTTGCACATTTTCTTTTTCAGGATAACTAGGGCTATTTCCAAATTATGAAATATTTAATGTGAATTTAGGTTCGCCTGAACCTAAATTCCAAAGCGTCCCACTGGCACTGGCGGGGTTAAGGCATTTCTCTGTTACACCCAATCAATTAATAGCTGAAACATGTACAACCAGGTATGCAGCTTGAGGAGAGTGTGGTTCCCCTAGTAGGTCAAATATGAATGGAAGAAATTAAAACATCTTTGGAACTGCAGCAGCCAGACTGTGAGTCAGCAGCAGCTCCATAAGAACAGGTTTAAGATGCCCCACTTTAGTAGAGCAAACGCATGCAACAGATGATAAAACACACACACATACACAGAGAGAGAGAGAGTTTAGTAAAGTAAAATAAATGTTTCCCGCTAGCATTAATAATTTCCTGTTAGTGTGCAGCTTCAGTATATTTAAAGGATCTGGTGCTGACCACAATTTTTGACATTTTAGTGGTGGGGTCACCGGATCATTAGTGAGGATATGTGTAATGATGATGATGCGTTGAGGTTGTAAAGGTTGGAGGTGAGACATTCTTGTCTTCCAGTAACAAGGCTGAAATGGTGAGAACAGTTAGACGGCGTGCAGGGAACATAGTTGTGTCTGCCTGTGAAGTTGAAGTTATGGCTCACAGTGCACTTTAAAGCATCTCTGAGGTTACTTGTGCTGTCTCTCTTCTATGCAAATGTCAGAATTGATACTTAATAAAGTACTAGTAGTAGAGTGGATGGACTGCTCACACTAGCACCCAGGGGAGAAACTGGCAGAGGAAACACATTTACAGTGAGCATTGTAGCACTTTTATAGTCATTGGCACTGAAGTTAGTTTCTTAACATGGGCTCATAAAGCCAGAAGAGACAGGTAAGAAGGTGTTGACATTAGAAATTACTATAAACCTGAAGAGATAATGGAGAATGAGACAGCTACATGGAAGGAGATGAAAGAATGGAGAGAGCAGAGAGATGGGAGAGAAAGGTGAGAAGGGAGGGAGATGAAATCAAATCCCAGAGGTCAGCAGAAAGACAGTGAGTAGTCCTGAGTCACCCTAGCTTCCAGGACTGCAGAGACAGATGGAGGCATTGATGGGTTTTATTACCATTATCAAGGCCATTAGATGAAGATACAATTCAAACATATAGTCAGATAGGAAAAGAAGAAATGTAAAAGAGGGTTTTGTCCAGATTCAAGTGAAAGCTGCAGCTCAGTATTCGCTCTCAAGGGATTCAGCGTCACCTTCTGTCCAACGTTCCCACAGTCTGATCCAGCACTATCCTCTGTCTGACCTACTCTTAACTTACAGCTTTAAGACCCAACCCGCTGATCCCATGAGTCACAAACATCAGTGTGAGGCACAAACCCAGCTGGCCACACTGTCAGGAATGCAGATAATGGATACAAACACTACTTTCTCTCAACATGCAACAGTGCAGTGTATCAGTGTGATGGAGAGTATCAGCGCTGATGGATAACGGGGAGGGAGAATTCCTAGCTCAGACGCAAATCCAACTCATTAGCTTGATAAGAGCCTGCATGTCAGTGATCCTGTGCAGCTTTCGGCTCAGAGTGGTACATACTGAGAGAAAACACATTGTCATAGCAGTGATGTGCCTCGATAACAGACACACACTGAGTCCAGCATCAGAGCACAATATCACCATATTCTTGTAACATTTGTAACATATTTCATGAATAACTGATTTCACTTTCTGAGAAAAGTTTGGGGACGAAGAGCGTGTGTGTGTGTGTGTGTGTGTGTGTGTGTGTGTGTGTGTGTGTGTGTGTGTGTGTGATACTTTGAGGGAACTTGTACAGATTAAACAGGTGGATGTGGATGGAGAGCGGGCAATAAAAAGCTGCTGAAGTCAGAGTGAGAAAGTGGTTGGATGCCAAACGAATGAGCAACCACAAGGTAATCCAAACAGTTCCACCTCCCCACACAGATAATGTGAAACCTGACAAATTAACATCACCATAATCACAAAAACTACTATATCCATATAAATTGTGTCACATTGAATCAATTAATTACACTGAGTTGCAGGTTACAATACAGTAGCACTAATGTTTTAAATGTATATTCCCTACTGTATTTCTGATTTCATTGCATTAATTAATTAATTAATTGGGTTTTTTTGCTAATTAGTATTAAATAAGACAGGAGAACTGTGTGTCAAGATAACTCATATAAGATTCTACTGTAAGACTTTATACAATAATAATGAATATTGCCCAGCCGTCAACTTAAAAAGCACTGGTTAAAATATTTTAATTACTTTTCATTAAATGCAAATGGGACAATCAAAAGTAACAGGCTTCATTTATTTCCCCTTGACGCATCAAATAACATCCATGCAAAAACGACTCAGATTGAAACACAATAAGAGCTTAAGTTGTTACATTAGCAGAAAAGAGCCTGAAGCATAGTTTATATAGATCTGTGTCGCGAGAGCATCTGAGTAAAACAAATATGCAAAAAATCTTACCAAGTTAAAACTTTTCTGAATCTCTTACTTCTGAGTGTTTCAGCAGGAGCAGTGTGGGTGTCCATGAGCTTGTTGCCCCTCTGTTCCTAGTTTTTATCGGAGCGCTCCCGTCCTGCCGGTGTGTGAAGGGGGAGGGCTGCAGTGACCTCAGCGGGGAAGCGTGGCTGACCGGGCTGATGACGATCAGCCTGCTGGGCGGTGCCAACACGGGCGGGAGTGTCCAGGAGGTTAACAGAGTTAATCACACTTAACTAGAAAATATTTCTAATATTTTATTACTTAATCTTTAGCGTGCTTATCACACTACTGTGTCGACATCAAGGACAAATAAAACCTTAAACTAATTTATATATAGCCTAATATATAAGGATTTTAAAAGTCAACAATCAGTGCTTAGGCTTTCAAATGTTACTTCGACAAGCAACCCACCAATCAACACTTACCATTATATTTATTACATTTTTTCTTCGTTTTTATTCTTTGTGACAACAACCATTTGTGTGAAGCAAAATGCTGATACATATTATTATGATAAGATAAGATACAATCAACAATTGATCCCACACAGGTAAAAATCTAAGTGAAAAAAAGGAAGTATAAAAACAGATGCATGGATAAGGGAAGTAACCTCATAAAACTAGAATATTAGCCTACATTGTGATCATCTACTACATACAACAAGAAGCAAAAAAAATAAAAACAAAGGTACCTTATACAGTATAAGACACTACCTGCATGGAGCCTACACCATACATACAGTAAATGGTACCTGCAAAAGGTGTATTGTATTTTATCCTGTATTGTGTTGTCATTTCGGGGTGATTTTGGAGGCTACTTCATTCTAACTACTCTTAAACTTCTGGAGCTTTTAAGCTGACTCTGGTAAGTGTATAGAGTAGCATAAAAACTGGTGTACTATTGATTTTTTTCACACCGTTAGTTACCTCTGGCAGTGTGTGATGGGCTGTGGTTGACATTGTATCTGTACGGTTAACCAGCTGGCACCAAGACTCATTTGTTCCAGCCACTATCCTCTTTATTCAACCCATCCCTTCCTCAGGAAATCAGTCACTTAGCGTCAAGAATAGCCCACGAATCTTTTCTTAGTACCAACAGTGATTTTATTTGAATTGGATAATTCATGTTCATTGTTTTTACTGTCTGTTAACTCCACATTAAATAGCTGAGAACATGCTACTCGAGGATGTAATGGGCGGGGGATAGTTAGTTTGGCGTCTGTCCTCTTTGTTTCCATCTGTGTTGGATTAGAGCGCACTCCCACTTTTTGATGAGGAAAATCACACATAAACACACACACACACACACACACACACACACCACCACCATTGTGCAGTAAAGATTACTTTAAAAATGTTATCTATTACAGATGGTGCAAGGCGAAAGTTATTTGTTAAATCAGGTTCCTCCAACACAGCCAGGAGTTTTTTCTCTTTGAGCTATTCTATATTCCTTTACCACATAATATCAAATTAATTAAAAACAACTGATCATTTACTGTGTGCCTCCACCCTTGTGTTGAATGATTAAAAAAGTATGTCAATTATCCATATCCATTTGACTGCCCATTATTTACATTATGCAACAAATGGCAATGAAAGGCATTTGTAAATTCTGTGGAAGAATTACATACCTAGGCAGACTACTGTTTTAAACATTTTTGTTTTTGTCTTAAGGTGTGGGTGAATGTTTTGGTCTCATGTCCCTGGTCTCAGACGCTCCAAATCCATAAACAAAGTATCAAATGCCACGTATAATGAATGTATACAAGAATCTGTCTTGGTGAAGTTTGAGCAGAGCCACAGCTCAGAGTTTGCCATCTGATACGACAACAGAACCTCGCATACAGAGGATATATATATCACATATTGTATATATTTACATCAAACCAAATATACCAGTAGTATAGATTTCACAGTAAAGAAATAATACAAAAAGTATGAGCGAAACCAACATCCAATAAATGTTAAAGACAGCAGTTGGCCTTCAAAGCTTTTACTGGAAGCATCTGTGAAACTGTGAAAACAGAAGTGGACAACAAATTCAACAATAGGGATTACAAATCAGAAAACAATGACATACCATAAACAAGAGTTACACCAAGGTGTTGTAAAAATGAATGAGTACATTAACAATAAAGCTGGATTTTCAACAATACAGCTGTTGAAATAGTTACATTGTCCATCTGGAAGTAGCCTATCACAGGTGAAAGATCAATGTTTAGTCCCCATGGGAAGAGCACAGTAATTAATCTAGTAAACATAGGTTATACAGTACATATAATTTAGGAGACTGATACCACTTACACGTCTGTCAGGTAATTATAAAGCTACACCCAGCAGCCGGTTAGCTTAGTTAAGCAGCCCTGGTTAACTTAGCGTAGAGATTGGAAACTGAGGGAAAGAGCTAGTCTGGCTCTATCCAAATTAAAGTATCAAAATCTACAAACCTTTTACCTGGCACATAACCCCACAAACTGTCAATTTTACACATTCTTTTGCTTTTACTGATGAAACAAACAAGATATAATGTGTTAATTGATTAAAATGAGCAGATTTTGTTACCTTCAATATATAAAAGATGTCTATAAATATTTGGTCACAGAGCTGGCACAATGGCGGCTGTAACAATGTCGGTTAAACTGCCGTGGAACTGTGGTAGGAACGGTTGCTATAGCAACAGAATGATTAACTGAAACTAACTGCTGGTGGCAGAATAAAAAGGTTACTCAAACAGATGAAGGTAGTGGAAAATAAACACGTATGTAATAATATGTAATTGAGGACAACATTTAAGCCATTTCCACAGACTAGGTTTACATGACTAAACAAAGCTAAATAAGACAACAAAGATCTTTCATTATGAGTTCCCTTTATTCTTGACTTCCATGAAGCCCTCTCTGTTGTGTAGCCTACTATCCTCACCGGAAAAGATTAGGAAGCAGCACCATATTTTGCTACTAGGCTATAAACAGGAAAGCCCTTATTTTTCTTACAAACATTTCCAATGAGATAAAGTGGGTCTTATACACACCCACACAGATCTCTGACGTGATCTGTGTGGGTGTGTGCGTTACCAAATAGATAAAGTTTTTTGGCCAGAGAACAGCAGGTGATGAAATGAAAAGCATCACTGTTATAAATTTTGAAGTGCTTCCTCCCCAAATACAACGTCAGTTGGATCGACATTGACTTGGCAAACTTAGATTAAGTTTTATGGAAGTTTATCTGAGTAGATCTGGTACACCACACCTACCTAAAAACATGCATTACAGAATAGTGTTATTTAAAACACAGTATCTCGACCACACATCAAAAAACATCTGTGTGTGTAATAAAATGTATATTTGATATGGTTATGATTAAGTGCTACAAAAACAAGATCCAGTTAGAAAAACGATAAAAGCTTTCACAACTAAAGAGGAGAGGTTGTAATTACAGTTGTAATTCAAGAGGGAGACGTGAAGTAATACTTACAGTATGATGAGTTGTCAGGTCATGGAAGAAGATATGGGTGACTCTGCTGTCCTGACTGGTTTGGGAAGTTGATCCAACTATTAGCAAGAAGTTGTAAAACTGAGCCTATAAGTGTGTTATGTCCATTCCCAAAATAGTGGCAGCCATAGACTATAACAGAGGTGAATACATTAATTGTGCTTTTGTACGCTTTTACACTACTTTATGAACTGACAGAGTATTCCCCAGAAATTACACTTTAAATGTCATACTTCAATTTGCTTCAATGACCTCATGTGTTTCTTCTCTGTAGGTGGGGAGATGAAAGAAAAACTGATTAAAACCTGCTTAGACTAAAAGATTTAAACTAATCCTTATAATGCCTACGGGACCCACTGAAGCACGGTGAAGGACCCTTAGGGGCCCCCGAACCACAGTTTGGGCACCGCTGGGCTACAACACACAAATATAGCAACACAGGGATACAACTTATAGCAGAGGCTGTTGTCTTTACCTTGATTATTGGCACATTCACTTAGAACTGCAAACAAAAACTTGCATTATAGGTGTTCGGTTATACTGTGCTGTTACTAGAAAATAATGGACACCTCCCAGCCAATCAGAATCGAGAATTTTAAGTGGACATGGTATTTTTATTTTAAAATCGTTTTTTTGAGTCGTATTTCTTAAAAACTGTATATTTTAAATTGTTCCATGTGAGATGATTCAGGTTGTGTAAATTGAATTGCAGACTTGAATGCCTCTCACTAAGCACAAAATATATTAGACATTTCCAAGTTGAATTGTTAACATAACATCATCTCGACACAGATTCATCATTCATGGTCCAAATGTGTGAGAATTATTTGGTTAAAAAACATCTGCATGAAACCACCAGCTGGAGATCTGAGCCGAGGACTCTGCCTCCTTGTGGGCGGGTCTAATCAGGTTTACAGGAAACGTGAATATCAGGAAGTAGAACGTTTTTGAGATTTGTTGTGTCGTCAAATTTACTACTTATAGTATTTAAAGTTTAACTCGGTTAACGACCGAGTGTTAAAGGATTATCAGGTGTGAAAGCTTGCGAGCGCTGCCTACGAAGTCTAAGGTAGGATTTAGTTGAAATAATACTGTAGTTGAAGCGTTTGTCTGCAAGAAAATGAAATCCGAAAACGAGTACGTTGTAGTACATGTGATAACTTAATAAACATGAAACAGAAGGAAAGTAATTTTCTTGTTCTTGTTTGGATACATAATTTTGTTATGAGCAGAGAAATGAGATCAACATTCACAATATTCACAGTAGAGCACAAAGACAAAAACAGAAGCAGCCTGAATGATGCACATGCCACTGCAGTATTGAATAGGCCTGGTAGCCCGTGGGATACTTACTGTAACTATAAAACTATATACAGGGAAGGCTTTGTAAAACTAGAACTGACTACACATTCTTCCATAGATCCTGTGATTAATATTTGTTAAGTGAACTTGCAGCTGGTGTAAAAAGCAACATTAAACCAGTGTTTGTACACAATCTGAGTAAAGTTTGGAGAGTTTTGAACAGTCAATGGAGAGTTAAATCAGCCATTTGATATTGGACAAATTATTTAATGGCAACTCTGTTTCCAAATGACATCTTTCTGAACATATATTTGGCATTTTCTGCACTGAAACAGGCCCTTCCCCAGCAGACATCTTCACCTGTCATAGTAGGAAAAGCATAAGTGGCCAAATAAGCCATTACAGTGTGACAGAGAGCCAGCTTGCACAATACCAGGATCCTGAAACTGAAGCAGCTAAGTGGAATTCAGCCACCATTAAATTGTATTATTTACACGTCACATGTCAAAATGTCGTCTGGGAAAAGGGCCTTTTGCTTGTTACATATCAGCAACATATACAGTACAGATTCATCTGCAATAAGCTGATATCGGCCGATTCTGTGGATGTCAATGTCACTTGGTTGGTCTGCCGATGTGTACAGAAATATCTCAGTAAGCAAAGGATGAATCAGATAAAATGTGGTAGAGAGATTCTTCTCCAGAGGATGAATCCTAATGACTGTGGTGATTCTCTGTCCCCATCAAAAATGACACTTGTTCCACACTTCATACCTCTGATTAATGACCAAATTAGGGCTGCAGCTATAGTGATAGTTTTCCTAACTAATTAATCTGTTGATTATTTGTTCAGCAATCACTTCATGTTTTAGTCTATAAAATGTGAGAAAATCATGAAAAATGCAATTTCCCAGAGGTCCCAGGTGAAAACTTCAAATTTCTTGTTTTGTCAACTCAACAGCCAAAAACCCAAAGATAGTCAATTTATAATGATGGGGGGAAAAAAGCAACTTTGAGAAGTTTGAAACAAAGAATGTTTGCCATTTTTCAAAATTGTTGGTGATTAATTTTCTGTTGATTGACTAATAAATTAATCAATTAAACCTTTTGTCTCTGGAGTAAATTCTCAGACCAAAGCCTCAGCTGTACTTGAGATTAATGCTAACATAGAATGTTGAAATTAATATTATAAATACATGCTAAAACTCACAGTAGCACATTATCATATACATTTTTATTTATGTTTTTAGCATGGTAACGTTAGCATGCTGACAGCCTTGGTACTAAGACTGAAAAAGTACAGCCTAGACTGATTAAATCTGGGCTAGGCGGGTTGACAATGAAGAGCTGAGCCTGACCAGCTGAGTCTGAGATGTCCTAAAATATCCACTGAACAGACGATTAACTTAACAACAAGGCATTTTCTCTAGTGCCACCCTTAGGCCAAACTTTACATGTTTGCACTAGTAGTGGTAATAATCTCATAAGGAGTAGCAAAGTTGTATCTCTGTTTTCTATTAATCCAGTATTTTTGTTTTCTGGTGTGAGCTTCACAGGGCAACTAGTATGACTGTAGACTCAAGCTGATTCTTGTTATTTGTTGTACTGGGTGTAGGACCAGCTGAGGAGGCCATGAATCGAGTCCCCCTGCAGCAGCAGCAGAGCTGTGGGGCCTGGGAGCTGAAGGAGCGGCTGGGCACCGGAGGCTTTGGGAATGTCACAAGATGGCAAAATAAGGTACACAAGCCACACACTTTTAACACACTTACGTCTTTACTGTCCATGTGGGAACATTTGGTTTTGTTTGTGGCTGTGATAGGACATGATAAACTGAATGACTGGAGATTCAGAAAAGAAGATGTTTAAATAACAGACTGTTATGTTCGTCGTATTACGTTACGACTATAAGTCGCTCTCTTCGCTCACAGTTTGAAAATCTCTGCCTTAAGAAATTGGAATTGATGCAAAAAAGTTGCACTGTGCAAATCCCTGTGTGAACTCAAATCACTTGCTTGTTGGGAAAGTCTGTGTTGATATGCAAACATTCTTACAAAACTTTCCACTTCCTTTGTGAAACTGGCACCTTTTGTTTTTTCATTGATGTTAATAATTTAAATTAATTGAAATGTTCACATCTAAATTAAACATAACAACAAATGAAAACCATTGTGTTTAAAAAGAGCATTTTTTTTGATTTGAGAATTGGTTTTCTGCAACGAATGATGTAAATAGTATGACATCAGTCCAGGAAGCGGTCTTCTTTGTGCACTCAAGCTCAATAGAAATGGCATCTATTGTAGTGATATCACTCCTAGTCACAGGAAGAGCAAGAGGATACTATGGGAATATGAACACACCCGCTTAGTAGACCTTCCTCTTCCTCTCTTTACAACTGTACTACAGTCGTTTTACTCACACTCAGTTTCAAGGCAAACTCAGAGCTGGCGTTGAGCCAGGCAGCATCATCATGTGAATGTAGATATACAAGTGAAGGAGAGTCACATACTGGAATAACGCACTTAACAGAACGTGATCTCTTGGAAATACTTTAAAACACTTGTCGTCACTTGAAATAAAGTAAACAGGCAACGTCTGTTGACTGCTCTCTTGGTGCCTGCATTTCTGACCATTATAAAAAAAAAATTTGCTGAATGAAAATTTGTCTTTCTGAAATCTGTTTTTGATGTTTTAGACAGACATTTATAGTTTTTTACATTTATTATACCTGTATAATTAGGCATAAATCACACCTGTATCGTGTGTGAAATTCAGTGTCTTCAAGAATACATCAAAAATTGTTTTATGATTTACTGCTATTTACAGTAATTAAGGAAGTGATGAGTAAATCATGTATTGTTGAACAGTTTGATCACAGTTAAGCGCTGCTGAGGGCACTGCTGCTGCTGACTAAACTTCCACTATAGGAAATTTCCTGTCTTTCTGTATTTATGACAATACTGTGGGCTATTATTAGTTCATAGATCAAGTTATGGGAAGCAGGGTGGGTGCCTTTTCCTTGACAATGCCATGAGAAACAGGTAGTGAGATGTATTTGTGTTGTTCATCATTTGTGGTGGTTAAATGTACAGTATGTGTTGTGTATTTTTATCTGTGTCACGGTTTGTACTCCATTCCCTCTCTTTTTATTATCTGTCTTTCTCTGTTTATCATCAAGCAGAAATAATTAACCACTGGGTTAACTGGTCATGCTAAAGTATATAATTGATCAAATAATTGTATTTAAGCTGTTAAAAAATGTTATGTAGCATCTGTAATGTGTATTGTAAATCTTCTAATGAAGAATAAATGTCTCAATTTGAGGGCACTTATGAGATGATATTGATATGTTTGTTTATATTATGGAAAATCATATAACAGAGCTGCAACGATTAGTCGATTAATTGATTACTCAATCGACAGCAACTGTTTCAATAATCAAATAACCGTTTAAGTCATTTGTCATTCAGACATTCAATGATTCCAGCTTCTCAAATGTGAAAATTTACTGATTTTCCTTGTCGTAGCATTACAGTTTATTAAATATATCTTTGTATTTTAGACTGTTGGTTGGATTTTAAAAAAGCCATTTGAAGATGTCACCTTGAGGAAATGGTGATGGACATTTTCCACTTTTTTGTGATGTCCTATAGACCAAACAATTAACAGGTAAATTGAGAAAATCATCAGCAGATTTATCGATTATGAAAATAATCATTGGTTGCAGCCCTAAATGTAAACCCACAATGAACTGTAACATAAATTCCCAAATATGAGGCCTACCTTAAAATGTTAGAGAAATGTTACTAATTTTAAATCATAATTTACAATCTATTTGATTTTAATTATGGCCACTTTAAGGTTTTTGATAGTAATTGACTACTGAATATCCACATTCTCTCTGTGTATGTGTGTGTGTGTGTGCGCGCGCGCGCGTGTAATTTCAGGACACGGAGGAACAGATCGCTATAAAGCAGTGCCGCCAGGAGCTGAGCGAGAGAAACAAAGAGAGATGGTGTCTGGAGATCCAGATCATGAAGAGGTCAGTTTCACTCTCACTTGCATCAACCTACTAAAGGGCCCTGGAGCAAAAAATTGACTCACAGCAGACATAAGGCAGCTTCATTGTAATTTTCCCAGACTCCCAGATGCAAACCGGTATTCTTTTTTTGGCATTTTGCCTTTATTAGATAGAACATTGAACACAATGAACATGAAGACAGGAAACATGGAAGAGAGAGGGGGGTGACTTGCAACCAAGGTCCCCGCTACATATGTTGTATGGCATGTGTCTTAACCACTAGGACACACAGAAATGAATGTGGGACTATGTACCATATAAGCACACCATTGTCTAAAATAATTCTGCTGTAAACTAGATTTTGACACAGACCATGACCTCAGGATTAGGTAATAAAGCAAGATCTAAGATCATGGTAACATTATAGAGTCAGATATTTATTTAAGACTTAGTGAAAAGTACAAAAGGTACAATATGTTTGCCTTATCTTGTCAGTCTCAGTTTTACTCCTACAAAGGCTCACGGTGATCTGATGCCCAAACATATCAGATTTCTTAACTGTTTGTTTTTTGTTTGACCACGGCATCTTGCCTAAGCTCGTCTCTCTGTTTACAACAGATTCAAGAGTCTCTTTTTCCGCAGTGATGCATCTTTGTGTGTGACACATTTGTTTTTTAACTCTGCTGAAGAAATCGGTGATTTCCCCGTTTCTTTTTACCACCTTTTAAACTCTTTTGCTCTGCCTTAAATCTCTTTTTGCCAGTTTTTGGTTTGACATGTTGTGACTCACCGTGGTACATCCCATGCCAAGCTTTGACTTTTATGCACCCATCTGTTTCACAAGTTTTCTCAAAATACAAAAACTAAATTTTTATCCTGAAATAGTAAAAATCACACAAGACATTAAATAATTAGAACAGCATGGAAGTTTGGGTTATTTTGGTCTGTTGGTGGTTATTTCTGACAGGATAATGTGCCGCCTCCTCATTTCGCTCTGCTTTGGTGTTTGTTCCATTTCCACACACGTCTGTGTTGTCTATTAAGAGTTCTCAGTTTGGGTGTCGGGTCACTGGAGTTGGAAGGCAGTTCATGCAGGTTTGATTGTTTGTGAGATGCAAGTTGTGTGTGTGTGTGTGTGTGTGTGTGTGTTTTGTCATTTGCGGGTGCAAACATGAGCATAAAACTATTTCTTTCCTAGTCCCAGTTTAACAAGTGTGTTTTCAGACAGACATGGTCACAACCACAACCCTCCCGTGCACCCACGCTCAACTTGTGGAAAAACCACAGGGCAGGGGACACATACATGGCAACCTACTATTATATTATTACAGCTACTTAACATACATACACATGCACTGAAAAACACATCACTTTCACAATGTTTTTGAGTTATCATATCTTTATAGAGCTTGTATTGCATTACTTTTTCATCAGCTGAATGTTTTAGTCAAAACCAAGAAAAAAATATTTATTTATCCCACAATTTCATGCAGGTTCACTTTTTCCTCCCACTCTCTTTGACTCTTTTTCTATCTACGCTACCCAAAATGTGTTTTCAAATAAGCTTAAGAGAGGCAGAGCGAAGATGAGATAATATACATATGTAGAGCTTGTCTCCCCTGCAGCATAAAGAGTCCTATAGTAACACAATATCAGCATACTACTTCTAATCATGTTTAGGTTTGTTTGAATGTTCAGTAATTTGACCCAACACTATACGTTTGCAGGAAGAAAACATGTTGGTGACTGAACAAGTCATTAGCTTATTATTATTATTATTATTATTATAGTGATGACTATCTTTTATCTCCTGCTTTTGTAGCTGTTACTGATGACACACTGATCACATGTTGTACAATGGTTACCCTGTAAATCATCTTCCTTGTGAGTCCAGTTTGAATTTATTATCTTTGTGTGTCTCCTTTGCTTTTTTAAAGAGGGCCTGACCCTGTGATGAGCAGGCACACATTGTTTCGATCAGAGTTACAAAACAGCGAACAATGAGCAACAGAGAAAGTAATAGAGCAGGTCAAAGAGCCGAGGGAGTAGGGTGAAGAGAATGGGTGATGTAATGAGTTTTATAGATTATTAATTAACTGATGAAAAGGTTTGCACGTAATTGTGAAAGTATGGCATTTTAATTAAATCTGTTGGACACAGTGATGGAAAGAGATGCAATGGAAAAAATAGCTTAACATCTTCATCTCTGATTGATATGATGCAGGTATATACTGTGAAAATAATGTATCGTCTTGCTTCATAAAAGTTGGTCTAGATCAGTGGTTCCCAACCTGGGGGTTGGGACCCCAAAAAGGTTGCAAGATAAATCTGAGAAGAAGATCAACAGCTGCACAAAATCCTGCTTATTTTTCAGACTTTTCTCTAATCTTTGCTTTTTTTTTCTTGTGAATTACTGGATAATTTTATATCTTGATGCCTCTAAACCCTTTGAAACCTATTCAAATTAAAAAAAAAATCCCTTTGACATTGCTTCATTTTAATGGGTCACAAGCCCAAAACACTGGGAACCACTGGTCCAGATGTAGATTAGTACATTTTTCAGTGATTATCTTTTTCAACACCTGTTTCAAGCCTTGCAAAGGAGGACTTGATAACACTGTTACAACTCTGACATACTGCACTGTGAATAGCACATTTATAAATCTCAGCTGTAAATATTGTGGAAATTCATATCTCAGCCATGATAAAAATATGATACAATACATAGCCCCACTGACTGATGTCTGCTCATCCTTGCTCACGTAGGTTGGATCATGTTAACGTAGTTGCAGCCAGAGAGGTTCCCGAGGGAATGCAGAAACTGGTGGCCACCAATGACCTGCCACTGCTGGCAATGGAATACTGCCAGGGAGGGGATCTGAGAAAGGTAAAAGTCTGTGGTATGTTTGCGAGAGCATGTGCACATATGTGGTTTAGGACACTGGATTAACTGTTGAATCACAAAAAATTAACAAGGAGCAGTAATCATGTGCGGTGATCGTCTTTGAACCACTTCTCATGAATCACTGAGTTTGAGATACTCACACATGAATGTGACTGTCTGATTTGTTTGGACCAACAACTGGGCGATTGTTTGGGGGAGAAATCTGGAGCAATTTTTAATCTGAAACCAACTTAGTGTGCAGCCTAAGGCGATAGACAATGTTGGCACCAGGCAGCCAGTAGAGGAGGAAAATCCCAACTATCACAAACCGCAGTGTCATAAAAATTTCAAAGCATCCCAGATGGTCTAGCTGGGGGCAGATGGAGTGGTTAGCGGGAACAGAGAGCGGAAAACAGCACCATCCTCTTTTGTCAGGCTTGCCACAAGTTTCCAGCAGTAGAACGCTTTACAACAAAAGTGTTGATTTGCCAATTTGCAAAACTTCTTTAGTTTAACATCGCTACCAGAAATGCTCTGAAAAGTGAAATCAACAGCTTTGTGAAAAAAGTTCTATTCATGTATTAGAGAGAATTCAATGTATGTCTTCCCATGGTTCATGTTATTCAAGTATCAAGTTTCTGTGTTTGTGCTCTCTGCAGTATCTGAACCTCTTGGAGAACTGCTGTGGAATTAGGGAGGGCTCCGTTTTAATTCTCTTATGTGACATTTGTGAGTATACTGCTCGATTCCCCCGCCTTCAATGTGACTGTTATAACCTTTTAAATCATGTGCGTGTGAGAGTGATAGATTGTGTGATTGAGTGAGCTGGCACTGTGATTAGTTTCCTGTAGTATGGAGGAAATGGTCCTGGTGACCTGCATCATGATGTCATTCTAAACCACCAACCTCTTAGTCACCATGGCGACAGCTCACATTCAGACAGAGGCTTACGTCAACAATCGGACACTCGCACTCTATCCCAAACATAATGTACGAATGCTCACATCAACAAGGCATTGTATATTACACGCTGTATAAACAGGTGTGAGAGAGGACACATACAGTATGGTATGGATCACACATAGCTAGAGTAGAGTAAGACACAGACACATATACACACACACTCGCAGAGAAACTCCTTTTCCTGTTACCCACTGGTGTACATTTCCTGATAATGAGTGATCCCCTTTAAACTTCATAATGAGTGAGGGTAAAGACATAGGCATGCACATCCACACCCAAACACACATACACATGTACACATGCTCACACAGTCAAGTGCTCAAAGGTTATGAGTTACGCTTTGTTGAACACTCTTTTCCAGCACACACACACGTCACCCTTTGGCGCACACGTTAAAGTGACGTTATAGTTTCAGTAGTAAATTGAGACAAAACCTATTAGACATCAGTTCCTACAGGTTGAAGGCTATATAATGTACATACGCGGCTCATCCTCTTATAGGTCTTTTTAAAGAGTGACTTAACACCAGCCTGAAAAGCAGTGTTTTACTGTCCTCTCTGGGTGAAACCTGCTTTGATGCACCTGTAACCACACCCAACAGTGAAGTCACAGGGTCCTGGGGTACACCTTTACATCACTGCAGCAAGGTGAGGAGATAAACCCCTGAAGGTCAGCAAAAACAGAGGGTTTTAATTTACTTTTTAAAGAGCAACTTAACACTGGCTCAAAATCTTGTTTTTGCTGACCTCTAACTTTGTACCTTGCTGCAGTGAAGTAGAAGTGTACTCCACAGTGTGTCGGTACACTGTGACATCCCTGTTGCTTGTGGTGCAACAGAGGACACGACTGATCACATCCATCAGTGACCCTGGGTGTGGTCAGGTGTAAAACACACCTGAAACTTTCAACCAGAGAGGGCAGTGAAACACTGCTTTCCAGCCTGGTGTTGAAGTCTGTTTCTAAGTCTGATAAATTGCCTTAAGTGATGTCACTTGAGTCAGCTGGGGCTGAAGAACAAGTTTGAAAAGCTCTAATATCAGCCGATACATTCGCCCGGTCGATTTATTTTGATTTGATTTGGTCTCTCTCTAGTTTACATGCAGCATTAACCTCTTAAGACATGAAAATAATTTACAATGCAATGCTAACTCTGCATTTTTCTTTCTTTCTTATTCCTTCTTCTTCTATTTGTTCTTCTTTCTCCCTTCAGCTTCGGCTCTAACCTACCTCCATAAGAAGAGGATCATCCACAGGGATTTGAAACCAGAAAACATTGTGCTGCAGCAGGGAGAGAAGAGAGTGAGTTAAAGACCCTGTGAACCACCTTGTTTTGACAAATACACCCAAACCACAACAAAGAGTTCATATGTAGGCTGTTTGTGTGTGGGTTATGTGGAATAAGTGCAGGAGACTCGTCTCTCTCACGTCCACATGTCTACCCTCACCAGATGAGCAGAGCTTTGCTGCACTGAATATTTAATGTGGAAAACTCAGTCCTTTAACTTATCCCTGCAGTTACGAGGAACTTTTGGGATTGCCTTGCCCTTACTTTCCTCTCTGGGCCTCCCTTTAATTTATTCATTATGTAACAAATCATATAATCATCCTCCAGCCAGTAGCACACAGGAAAATGAAGAATGTTATATAAATCAGGCCAGACATATTAAAGAGGTTATATATTCATGTTTATGCAAACTGCTGTGTTAATAGAAATTGAACCAAACATATTTTATCTGCACTAAGTTTATGGTTTTGTATGAACACTCAGACTGTAACAAAATCTGCCTACCAACACCACTAAACCATTTTTATGGGGGTTATGTGTCGGACTATTTCTTGGCTCTGAGCAGTTTCCAGGCAGCCAGATGATCCAGAGAGTGGTATCGATCTTTTCATGTAACTCTCCAGAAAGCAAATAATTTCCCAAAATGTCAAACTATCCCTTTAAGCTGTCCATTTATAATTATAGGATAATATTTTGCTAATAACACTTTTTTTCTTTCCTCTTCTTCTAATCTTAGTTGATCCACAAGATTATAGATCTCGGCTATGCTAAAGAGCTGGACCAGAGCAGCCTTTGCACCTCATTTGTGGGAACACTTCAATACTTAGTAAGTGATGAAAACAAAGCTGGATACATTTTCCATACGATCTTCTCACCGTACTCTAGACAGAAACAGCTGAACTTGTTTTTCCTTCCATCTTCCAGGCTCCAGAACTCATTGAGAGACAGAAGTACACAGTCACTGTGGACTACTGGAGCTTTGGGACTTTGGTGTTTGAGTGTATCACAGGATTTCGCCCTTTCTTACCAACGTGGCAGCCTGTTCCTTGGTAGTACCACCCTTCAAAATTTCCAATATGTGAACTAAGTTGGTGATGTGTTCAAATGTCACAAAAGTCATCACGAAGGAAGTGAAGTCATGTTTTCCAAAACTCGTTTGGGGGTGATGCATGTTAAAATTTCCACCATTTCACCCCCTCAAATCTAATTTTCTGTTTTGTTTTTATGCTTTTGCACCTCTGTGACTAAAGTCTAGCTTTTTCAAAATAAGCTGAACAATGACGGTTTTGAATGTTAGGTAATGATAAGCTTAATTCCAAGTAAATGTTATTGCTACATAACTGGATTGTAACCCACAAGGAATATATCAATAAACAGGAGTTGCCAAAGCAAAGAATTGTAGGATATGTGGGTTGTGCCAACATCGGTGCCCCTTGTGCCTCGTTATTATTAGGAATGAAAGATATGAAACTCCAGAGGGGTCTGGGTTACGCAGAGGAAAAATACTCTCCCACTATTGCAGAAACCCAGGTTCAGTTCCTGGCACGTAACTGGCTGTGTTTGCAGGTCAGAGTTTACTATGATCAAATTGAGAACGAAAAACATTTGTACACTCACAAAAAAACAAAGATATGCAACTCCCAAACTAAATTTTTAGGGCTTTTCTGTCATTTAATCCATCTGTATCCTTTTCAGGCACAATAGACTGAAGCTGAAGCAAGACGATGATATTGTCGTCTATGAGGACCTCTCAGGGGAAGTCCGCTTCTCTAAACATCTGCCGCAGCCCAACAACCTCAACAGGTGATTTTATCTGTGACATACACATAAACATGCTAATTTAAGACTCTTGTTATCTCAGTGTAACGTGTTAACTGGTGTTTGACAGTTTGTTATTAGAGAAACTGGAGAGGTGGCTGCAGCTGATGTTGAAGTGGTCTCCTCAGGAGAGAGGCAAAGACCGCGAGGCCACACCCAGCGACTGCTTCTCCCAGCTGGAGGTCATACTGCAGCTCAAGGTTCATTGAGTAATTCATTCATTTATTCTTTCACTTTGTTTCATTTTCCCCCATGTGGACATGTTGTCTTTCTGTTCTTTTGTTCCTCAGACATCACTGGTCTGCTGTTGACAAACCTCATATAGAGGTTACATGTTTGTATCTGTGGTCAAGCTGTAATTGAAGGGAAAATTTCGAACTTTCTAAGGCCCAAAGTGCTGCACTGGTGTTTCAGTTTTGATGGAATTTGAAGGGATGTGCATTTACTGATGATACATTTACTTGTTCTTTCTCTTGGCCCTTCTCTTTTCCCTCAGCTGGTTCATGTCCTGAACATGATGTCTGCTAAGATCCTGACATACGCAGTCTCGGACGATGAGACTGTGGCAGACCTGCAGCTGAGGATAGAAAAAGACACCAGCATCCCTGCAGCCAATCAGGAGCTGCTGCTGGAGGCGGGGTTAGCCTTGGAGCCTCATGGACTGGCCACACAGTGCGCCATAGATTACACAGTAATATCTAACATAAACACTGTACACACAATACCTTCACAGAATAGTCAACAGCACAATGTAATAATGAACTGAGTCATAATATTATTATCTGCGTCTGTAGGAGATAGATGGGCGACGGACAGACTTGCCTCTAGTCTTCCTGTTTGATCGTTCCTCTTGCACTTATGAACCTCAATTTGCTCCTCGCACCCTTCCAGAAAACATCCGCTTCGTCCGTGAGTACACAGCAATAAGCAAACAATATTTAAAAATGTCTTGACCTGTAGTCCTCTGCAAAGCTTTTCTGTGTTTAAGCTGCTTATCTTTCTTCTTCTCTCGGTTGATTTCAGTTAAATCTGCCTTAGCGGCTTAAACACAGTGGTACTTTTGCTAAAACCTTTTGATTAATTGAGTACTCAAGCAATTGCTTCTTTTATTTAGATCAGCTTAGATATATGTTTCACCCATGGCAGAGTTCCAGTGAAAGTTTTGCTTTGAGGTTTTGTTAAATAAAGAAAATAAAGTCTGTAGCAAACAAAGACTTTGTTCATAAAGATAATCTCCACAAATCAGCACACACACTGTTAACATACAGAGAAAACAAACTTTATACACCTTCAGAATTCAGGGTTAAGATCATTTACAGGTATGACTAAAGGTGTAAAGAAAATATGAAATATTTTTATGCTTATATGAACTACAAACCTTATTTTCTGCCTCAATTGAAAACCCTGTAGGAAAATAGCTCTTTTTAAGAATACAAACTGTAATAAATAAAATAACAGTATTTAACAGTGGTTTTGTCTGACTGTGTCTGTCTCTCTCTCGTTTTTTGTCTTTGCCATAGAAACCGACCCTATGCACATTCTGGCTTACAGCCCTCTGAGGCGGATTTGCGGCCAGGCGTGGCACACCATCCGCTCCCTGAAGGAAGACTGGCAAAGGCTGCAGCAGGGGCAGAAAGCTGCCATGTAGGACACACACAAATACACACAGAAACTCCCACACACAACATACACATGCATTAACTGTTTGATATACATATTTCTTTTCCTCTTTCTTTCAGCATGAGTCTGCTGAGACACAACTCTTCACTGTCCAAACAGAAGAATGAGATGGTGTCCATGCACCAGAGACTCATGGCCAAGCTGGACTTCTTCACCACCAGCCTTCACATAGACATGGACAAATACCAGGAGCAGACAGCCACCGGGATCGGTACTATGTTACAGGAACATGTTGGTAGATAGCAGGATGTTTACGCTACAACTGCCAAAACTGCATTTAATCTGTCCTTTAATCGTAATTATTTATATCTTAATTTAGTAGTCCTGTTTACCTCAGGTGGAAAGTGCACTTGAATGTCTAGAACAGTTTAGCTTGCCGCTGGCTAATGTTAGTGTTTTTACATTTTCTAGCATCGGAGAAACTCCTCGGCGTGTGGAGGGAGATGGAGCAAACTGCTGTCAGCTGTGGTCAGGTATTCAGTGTGTTTCTGTGTGTGTGTGTGTGTGTGTGTGTGTGTGTGTGTAAGAAGTATTCATGTGTGCTTTAAAAAGACTAAAACCCATGTGTGGGTGTCTAGGCCAAGGTGAGTGAACTGGAGGAGGAGATGATGCAGCTGCAGCCAGACATAGTGGATGTGCAGAGACAGCCATGGAGGAGTGGAGAGGCCCTGGACACACTGTAAGTTTGAACCAAACTTAACTGTAAAAGCAAAACAACAAAAACAACTGCTTTGTGATCTTGCTGCTCGCTGCTCACTGCTCTCATCCCCTCTCTGTTCCTCAGTGAAGGAAAGGCCTTGGAGCTGTTACGCAAACTCAGAGAGAAACCCAGAGGTTTGCACGTCATGCATCTGTTCACTTCTTACCTAACACTTGTTACAGTGTGTTCACGTGAAAATAAACCTTATACGTTCTTCTGGCTTTCCTTTTCCTTCCCCTGCTTAGACCAGAGGTGTCCAGGGGACAGTCAGGAGGTGGTGCGCCTGGTGGTTCAGGCTGTGCAGTTTTACGAGAAGAAGCTCAGAGACTTCTACACACACCTCAGGTACTCACACACAGAAAACACTATATTTTTATTAAATTCCCAAATCCCATAGGACAGGGCTTGTTTTGCAGTCTTCCAAAGACCAAGCACACCTTTTGGAGAATAACCAATACAGTATGTCATTGTGTTTGGGAAAATGTGGGTTGGAGAACTGATTGAGTCCTCAGCAGCTCTGTGGTTTCACTGTGTGACTTACTAACAGTGTAAGGTGACAAATTTGCAACATTTAATTAAGGGCATACCGATATTTATAACAGTGTAAAAAGTCACAACCTTTTATTAATGAAAGATTTCCTTTTAAAATAAGCCATCGAGTCTGCAGTTACTAATGTTTTCTAAGTAATTAATGAATGGCTTCAGGCCTGGATGCTCTACTTCTAGAACATAGAGGGGATCAAATAATCCATGGGAGGGGACGTTACTGTTCCCGGAAACTCTTTTCGTTTTGTGCCTCTGTATTGGACCACTATGTTTGTGTGTGTTATGCAGTAAGACAGCCGTGTGCCGTCAGCGCGTGATGGAGCTGCTGCCAAAGGTGGAGGGGGTGGTCCAGAGGATGGCTGAGAGCGAACAAGTCCTGATGAGTCTGCAGGAGAAACGACAGAGGGAGCTGTGGAACCTGCTCAAAGTCGCCTGTGTGAGGAGACATGAGCTGCTCACAGACACAGACACTCTCCCAGCTATATGCCTGTTAATTTCATTTGTATATCATGATATGAGTAGCCACAAATAATAATCATAGAATAGACGCAGGTATGCAAATGTTGACAAGTTTCATTTTGGTTGAATTTACCTAATTCTCAAGCACCTTACAGTATGTTTTATATCTGCTCCAGAACTCATCAGTGATTCATTTTGTATATCTGCTCTACTTGTGAAAATAGCCTGGATGTCAAAAATGCAAACACCAAAAGCCAAGTCGATAACACAACCATAATAATTTGTTCCATATCTTCCACAATAAGCAAGTGCTATATACTGTATTAACTAACACAGAATAAAGTGCATCATCTTGTCTTGTGTAGAGTAAAGTTCGCAGCCCGGTGAGCGGGAGTCCTGATGGATTACGAACCCCCTCTTCAGTGCCGCCTCTACTGACCCCCAGACACAGCTTACAGCAGTTGTGAGTGACAAAACTTTGAGAATATTTTTGAATTCACTACATTTTTTGGGTTTTTTACCCATCTGCCGACTATTTAAGTCAAAGTTGTTGGGGAGTTTTCTTTGTATACTGATGATCTCCTACTAACTTTAATTTTGCTTTCACACACTCCACACCGCAGTTCATTTCGTTTAAAGACAGACATCATCACCAGAACCTTTCAGAAGGCACGAAGACATATATGCACAGGTAAACTATGATCAGAATTATGAGTATAACATCTGCTTGAATCACTTTGGGTGTGTCTGCAGTGACGAGTCTCTTGTGGAGGAGAGCAAGACATTTGAGAGTCGACTCCAGAGTTTGCTGCATGACACCATCCAGGAATCAGAGAACAGTATGGAGGTACATGCATGCTCACACTCCCTTGCAGCAAACAACGCATTTCTCCCTTCTTCAGCTCTCACACTCGTCTTGATCTGATGCCAAGCAGCTGCCTAGCGTGATTTATGATCATTTCATTGTTTTTCTCTGAAGTATGTGTGATGAATATTGAAAAAACACTCTTTGTTTTTGTCCTAGATGTTGAGCGAGTGGTCGTGGCTGCATGGAGGCCAGAATTTCTCCAGTGACCTCTCCTAAATTGGGTTTCATTCTTTGCTTACATGTGGTGCTCTACTGCCTCTGTGTGGATGGGATGTCAAACTACATGAGAATGCGGTAGTAGCTGGTTTGTTTAACAATGTGAACTGAGCAATAGCTGCTGGCACATATTTGCTTAATGAGATTAAGGAAGTGGTAAATTTACCCACACTCCTGTCTGACGTTGTAAAAGAGGAATTTTAATGCCAACCTGTGCTTCAGTGCACTCTGAAGCAAATCTATCTCTGATTAGGATTAACATCAGAGGAATTTATATATTTAAGTTTGAATATGTTTTGGGGTAAAGTTGCACTTCATTATGCGCAGATCAACCATTCCATTGGTATCATGTATCAAATAAGATGATCGTAACATACAAACCATTTAGAAAGTCCCAGTCAGAACATACCTGCAGGTATTAAAAACAGCTGAAACACCTAAAGAGCAAATTTTATCTGTGAATAATGTTGACAGAGAGAAACATTTCTCTTCACTATATATTTTAGTTGCATTTGTTTCACCATGTTTGGTGGACTTTTATCAGGAAACTAAAGATTGTATTTTAAAACGTATGTACATTCCTCCCAAGTAAGAAACAGGGTTATATTCTAAAGATATCTCTGCCTTGAACTGTGTAAATGTGTATCAGTTGTTATGCGTTTCTCACTGGACCATTATTTTGTATTGCAAAATTTATTTTAGTAAGACAATCACTGAACGACGTGACGTTTATAACTGTTAAAAGGCTATTATGTAACTGTATGCAGAATGGCTGTATGAATGTGATCATTTTTTTACATCCACTGATAAGTTAATGGAGGGTGGACACAATAACAGGAACACCCCTACAACACTGTGCTCTCCAGTATCCCTGCAATAATTACAAGTGTTGTGAAGCTTATAATGTTAAATTCATGTTGAGACTGTGTGAGCAAGGTAGAGAGATTGGGTATGTGGTAATGTTTGTGGCCATAGTCAACAACACAAACATATCCTAATATGGTGATAAAAACAGATGATTTATGGTCTAAACCTTGATTTTCAAACATTTCCATGTTTTGCTGAAACCATGCAAATGCAAGAATAGAGTCAAATTTATGGATTGAAGCAAAACTGTGAAAACGGTTACAAAACTAATTAAATTAACATTTTAATACCAGTAATTCACTTTACCTCCACTATATTTGAATCGAGATGCGACTGCTACAGCGATTCGATATTGTACAGCAGCGTCATGGTTTTCAAAGCTGCACCTCCTGTGCACATGTTAATCCCAACTATTGGAGGTAGTCTTCACTGTATATAGATCACACAAAGTGATGAGAGATGGTACATATTGTCAAGTGTCTGTGACATCTCGTTGACTATTTGTGTACATACTCTATGCTGTTAAGATTGTAATAATGTTTGAATAACTGAATGTTAGACATTTCAGTCATAATTCTCAGAACAGAATTTTGTATCTTTAAAACAGTATTTTACTGTACTGTGGTTTTCTGGGAATGAGGGCACAGGTTCTCCTCTTCCTTTACCTGTTTTATGCCAACCAAAATAAAAAAAAACACACCCATCAAGAATCATAGTGTTTAACATTCTTTATTCTATTAATTCAGTAAAATCAGTTTGAGGTCCTAACTGTCGACTAAATCTCCTATACACAGCACAGATAAAGTAAAATGTAGTGGTAAAGGTTGAACAGGTACAGGACACAAAACAAGACATGACAAAGAGGTAACAGAGTTCCAAATTGCCATCGGCCCTTTTACCAAACAGGACCTGAAAAATAGACATTTAGGCAACTGAAGGTTCACAGTTTATAACTGTGTTACTGAGGTCAAATGGTGGAATCAAAGTCAGTCCACTCAGTCTGAGAAGGATCAGCCGCTATTTGTCTTTTCTGCTGAATTCTCTCCAGCTTTTATTGCATCCGTTTACAGTCACTGTACTTGTCAATGTGACACCGAAGTCAAAAACTTCCCTCTAGCCTTGAAAGCATGCAACAAAACCACAATATACCAAAACAAGCATCCTCTAATAATCTTATGAATGTCTAAAACCCAGAGTATTTCTGAACAAAAATGAGCTGACCACACAGTCAAAATAAAAAGGTGCTTCAAATTTCAGAAAGAAAACAGATATGTTTGAGACACAAATGCTTTATTAAAAGTGCACTTTGTCTGATCAAACTGGTCATAAGTAGCACATTATTTGGAGAACAGGGGTTTTGCATGAATTGCCTTTTTCTTTTGTTGCATTCTGATAATATATGCTCAAAGGTTGGTTGTGGGACCTGTGCATAATGTAAAATTAAAAAATAACCAACACAAAATAATTCTTGATTTCGTTAAATTTACAGTACTGGAGGTCTTGGAGGCTGCATGGGGTTTCAGGGTTAAGGCCAAAGAATGTGTGTATCTGTGTGCATGTGTGTAGGACTCAGAGGGAAGATGTGTTTACGTGTCGCTGAGTGGACCTTTGCGGTGTTTTCACATTTGGGCTCTTTATTCTTCTCCTGTGTTGCTTTCCTCTCTTCTTGTCTGTCCTCCCGCTGAATCTTTTTACGCCTCCAGCTCGAAACCCATGCCGACTTTGTGTCCACCACCGTTCACGTTCTTCCCGTCAATCAGCCCTGAGAGGGTGAGCTTCACTCCTGCAGGGAAGAGTGTCAGATTATGTATTAGGTAACCAAGCCTATGCTCTTGGGATTGTTGTTAGACAACAGAAAAAAAGGCAATCAGCTAACCTGGCCTGAGGGTTTGTGTGTATCCAACTCCAACAAGGCAGGCGTTGTCAACTTTGGTCTGTGAGAAGAAACAAAACATCATGGGCAGGTGAGACACAGCATTAGGAGAGTAGATAGATGGGATGCAGTTACATAATTTATATCATATATACAGTGGGGCAAAAAAGTATTTAGTCAGCCACCAATTGTGCAAGTTCTCCCACTTAAAAAGATGAGGG